>VDFB02256132.1:223594711-223858876 GCA_007258455.2 Sequoia sempervirens | reverse complement strand
GAGGTGTGCATTCTTTTCGAGGATCCCCTCTTCCCCTCTTCCCCTCTTCTTCCTTAAAATACCAACATAGCAAGTATGTTGACATTTTAAGGGGGGAATATTACCCTTATCCATTCAATAGACGTCTTGTGAGATTTGACTTATTGGCATGCCCCTTTGGTGGATGCTTTATTTATAGTGCCCCCTATGGTGTGGTTATCAATTCATCCCTTGTGATGTTGAGCATTATTTCATTCCACATGACGTTAAATTTTTGTGCACCCCTTGAGGTGATTTTCGCCCCCTATGATGTTAAATGGTCCCTCGTGACATTAAAATTTTGTGCACTCCCTGAAGTGTGATTGGAAAAATAGTCCATGAATTTGGCATAACAAAACTTGTTGATTGATGAACTCGAGCATTTTAACATGGCCACCTAACATAACACACCTTGCTTTCTAGTGGAGCCATGTGCTTCATGAGTGATTTAACATCCCTATGAGAGCGCCATTTTGTTCAAACAACACATTCGAGAGATGACGTTTGGTATTTGAGACAAATTTAAGACCGAGATCTCTTTTCCTTATCAACTCAAATTTGTTTTTAGTACTAACCCTTGTGTTTTTGTTCTATTGTTTGCCTTATGTTACTATGTGTCTACTTTGTGTCCTTGGTGTGGTTTTTTGTGTATTTCATGTGTTTGCTTCATGTATTATGTGTCTAATTTGTGTATTCTTTGTATATGGTGTGTTTTTTTTGTGTATTATTTTTATACTTCATTGATTGTTCTTTGAATGTCTTATGTGTGAATGAATTCTTTCTTGTTTTATGTGCATTTTTATCCTCACATTGTGGATTTATGAGATCCTAAGTTGGGGGCTTGCACACCCCTCAAATTGGTGTCATCTTATCTTTTCAGTGCTTTTATTCCTTTAGTGTGAGCATGAATGTAAGATCACACTCCCACTAAAGTGGGGGCTAAATGTAGCGTCAAAAATTGTCACCATTGACAATTTCACATTAGGTTTTGCTCCCCACTATGTGCTTGGACCTAATTATGCATCTAATTTCCTAATTATGTGTTTAATTGCCCATTATAAAACATTTATTAAAAAATCAAACATGAAAAATCAAAGTATGCATTTAATATGTTTCCCTTGACACTTTCGATCCCCGAAAACGGTGGATCTAGTCTAGGGCGCTTTGCGCCCTAGACCACCTATTTTGGCTCCAATTTTTAATATGTTAATGTTGGTAATTTATTATTTGAATTTAAAATTTCAATTGTCAGATATCGAGATTTTGTTTTTGGTAAATTAGATGAATTGTATATAAATACATAGTATTTTCACCATTTTAAATCCTAATTAATTCCTAGCAATTTTGGAGAGAAAATTGAAGATCCGAAAATTAGTCAAGGTAATTCAAGGGAAAATTTAGCAACATTATTACAACAATCTCATCATCCAAGTTCAAGTTTACAAGATATCAAGATGAAGGAAGCATTTATGTTCAAGGAGCCATCGTGATCAATCATGCCAAAATCATGAAGATGTATTGAGTCATCCTCTACATGCTAGTTGCAGAAATTCATTGTGTTATGAGTTCACCTTTTATAGGTGTATCAAGAATTCAAGGCATCCATAAATCAACCTTTGTGGCAACTTGGGTGACATCTCTTCATCAAGTGTTTTCACATCAAGGTAACATTATCATTTGTCATTCATCATTTCAATCAATTATTGTTGTTTTAGCCTTTACCTGACCTAGGGTATTCTCTCTTGATCATCATCATTTTTTGTACGTGGAGGTAGGAATACCAATACGGGGTTTGACTTAGGCAAGCCCCTATACAACAAACTGTTTCCCCCATTTTTGTGTGTGCAGGCTAGATCTGAAGGTTTCAGCCTGTGACAATCCATAAAAGTAAAGTGTAGACCTTAATCAACGTATTAGAATTTTCAAATCGAAAGAAGGAGTTTATCCTAGGGCGTCCTTGCACCCTAGACCAACCAATTCAAGCTAAAATTTAAAGTGTTGACTCCTCTCTGTTGTTAGATCTCAGATCTAGGTCAGTCCTGTAACTTTATGTTTTCATTTGTCTATTAAATTACATTTTTAGATCTAGGGTTGTATGTCAAATAGGCTTATCAAATCATACATCAAATTTATCATAACACAACACAAAAAATGTAAAAACTAGGGGATTGGCCCTCCATTGTGGCAACAAGCTATTCATAAAACCCTAGTTCATTTATGTTTAAATGATGAGTAAGTGAAAAGGAGATAATCCTAATTAATATAATTAGATCTAGGATCACTTTTCCTACGAAACAGAAGGATAAGTTTCAAACCCATAGGAGACAATTTGAGAGTTTGTAGTTGAAGGATGAAGAAAATATCATTGCTTATCTACTTTGTGTGGATGAAATCATCAACACCATCCACAGTCTTAGAGAGAGGATTGAGGATCTAATAATTGTGCAAAATATTTTAAGATCTCTCCCCATGAGATTTGTTGTGAAAGTATTAGTTAGAAAACAATAGGTGAGCAGAAATAATAGAAGCTTAAAACAACTATAAATCATATTTAATAGTGTTAACAATATGGAGTTTAGATTAGCAATAACAAATAAATACAAGAACAAAAAGTTTAACACATAACACGGTATTTAACGTGGAGAAACCCTTTCGGGAAAAAAATCCACCAAAGAAGAGATGAATAGCTTGTATTAACAACAAATATGTTTACAATACATCCACTCTAACTCCTCTTCAATCTGGCAACATTTGTGTACCTATAAAACATCTCATAGTGTCCCCATCTCAACCCATCAATATATAGACTCTAGGGGCTCAAAATACCACCATAAAACATTACCATGGGTCAAAAGAAGGTTCGTAAATACCATGGTAAAAATCCATATGACCCCTTACATGCTAAAGATGGTCTCTTACATGACATTACACCTTCTTACAAGTTGTCATAAGAATCCCTAGAAAATAGGAGATGCTCTTACATGCATCATAAACCATCAATAGCTATGCAAAGATTCTCTTACACATGTCATAGATGATTCTCACGTCCAAAATGATATCCCCCACTTTTAGCCCTTACAATTGTCATAGAATCTGTCATAACATCCTTAAAAATAGGCTTTCCATGTTATACCACTAAGTGGGCATTTTTTGACAACTAATAACTTATTTTTCAAGGCATCAACATGTGGCAAAAGTGCCAACTCAAAATCTCACGCCTCTTTTGATGGAGCACAAATATTTTAATAACAAAAATAACATTTATCAATGGGAAAATGTAAAATAATAATAAACAAATAACTTAGGAATTTCCAAGGTTGAGACACCTTGATTCCCAACATTCTCCCACTTTTCGAATACCTTGCAAGAGCTAGGGGAATTACACCATCATGGAATTAGCTAGGTACAAGACCCATGGCCTCCCTACATCAAATGGACTTATCTGTGCTCACAGGTTTGGTAAGATAATTTGTAACATTCACCTCAATGTTAATTTTCTTCAACTCAATTTGTCCATTAGCAATAATTTCTCGAATAAAATGGTATTGTACATCCACATGCTTTGTTTGAGCATGATACATAGGATTCTTAGCTAAATGAATTGCACTCTGGCTATCACAACCAATCTGAACTATCCTATAATCAAAACCAATACTTGCACACAACCTTTGTAACCATACTACCTCCTTAGAAACATGGGTAGAAACCATATACTTTGCTTCAGTAGTGGATAAAACATTTGTAGGCTATCTTTTACTTATCCAACTCACTGCTCCTCCAAACAGAGTAAACACATACCCACTGGTGGACCTTCGACTATCCAAGTCACCTACCTAATTTGTATCAAAAAATCCTTGTATTTCCAATGACTTGACCACATTATTAGTACCATGATAAAGAAAACAATAATTAGAAGTACCTGGCAAATATCTAAATACCCTCTTAACAAAAGTCCAATGCTCTTTACCCCGATTAGACATAAACCTGCTTAGAACTCCCACTACTTGGGCTATATCTGGTCTAGTGCAAACCATTGCATACATCAAACTACCAACGACACTAGCATAAGAAACCTTAGACATATCCTCAAGATAATCATCAGTATTAGGACACACGTCTAAGCTCAACTTAGTACCAACCGAAAACGGGATACAAATTAGCTTACAGTTATGCATATTAAACATCTACAAAATGGTATCAACATACTTACTCTAACTTAACCAAATCTTTCTGTAACTCTGGTCCCTACTAATTTACATCCCAAGATTGTGTTTTGCAGCCCCCAAGTCCTTCATATCAAATGTGCCAGAAAGCTATTTCTTGAGCTCACTAATCATCACCTTGTTGTTACCAATAAACAAAATATCATCAACATACAAGATAATAATTAGGATCTAATCATCAATAACCTTAATGTACACACAACGATCCTCTTCACTCCTAAGAAAACCCAACTTTAAAGCAAAAGCATCAAAATTTTGATACCACATCCTGGGTAACTATTTCAAACCATATAAAGCTCTCTTTAACCTGCAAACAAAATTTTCTTTTCCCTTCACAACAAAACCGTTAGGCTATCGCATATAAATCTCCTCCTCAAGATCCCCATGCATGAAAGCACTTTTAACATCCATTTTCTCTATCTCAAAATCACAAGCAGCAACAATAGATAATAAGAATCTAATAGAATTTAATTTAGCGACAGGAGAAAAAATTTCACCAAAATCAACTCCCTCTCTCTAGGAGTAGCCCTTAGCCACTAATCTAGCTTTGTACCACTCTAATTGACCGTCTTCTCCAAGTTTCTTTTTAAATACCCATTTACATCTAATTGGCTTTCTTCCCTTGGGCAAACTAACAAGATCCTAGGTGTTACAATTATCCAAAGACATCATCTCCTCTTGCATGGCTTGCAACCAAGACTCATCTTCCTCAGAAGAGAGAGCCTCCCTGAAAGATCTAGGTTCATCGTCAATACACAGCAAAGAAAAAATACAACGGAAATCATGTGGGTTATACCTGTCGACTGGATTATGTTGTTTTGTGGATCTTCTGAGAAGAGGAGTATGAGGCTCTTACTATTTTTGACCTTGCTCAACCTCTTCCTGATTTTCTTCCTCATGTTCTTTAGTTTGATCAGTAACTTCATCTGAAACCTCATCTTCTTCCTCCTCATCCTCAAGTCCAACTCTGTGTTCTTCCCGAGGTGCATCTTCTTGCTTAATTTCAAAATGCACTCTTTTTTCCTTATGTTTTTCCTTTGGATGTTCAGGATTAGAAATAATACTCCCTAAAAATCACATCTCTAGAAAAGATATTTTTCTTGGTTAGAGGATTCCATAACTTATAACCTTTTACATTATCACCATATCCAATGAAAATGCACTTTTCAACTTTTGGATCCAACTTAGTTCATTTTTCTTTAGGCACATGAACATAAGCTTCACAGCCAAATACCTTTAAATGTGAAACAAAAGGTTTCTTACCTATCCACGTTTCATAAGGTGTTGTTTCAAGAGCCTTACAAGGAGATCTATTCAACAAGTAACAAGCAGTACCTACAACTTCTTTCCAAAAGCATTTGTCAAGTCATGAACTACTTAGCATACTTCTAACTCTTTCCATAATTGTTCGATTCATCCTTTCTGCCACTTCATTCTATTGAGGAGTGTAAGGGGTATTTTTTTGTCTAACAATTCCTACATGCTTACAAAATTCATCAAATTCCTTAGAACAATATTCCGCTCCATTATCAGACCTCAAAACCTTAATATTGCAATCTGTTTGCTTTTCAACTAAGGCTTTAAATTCTTTAAACTTAGTGAAAAATTCATATTTATGCCTCATAAAATATAACCAGGTATATCTTGTAGCATCATTAATGAACGAGAAAAAATATCTAGATTGTCCAATTGATTCCACATCCACAGGACCAAATACGTCTAGATGAATTAATTCTAATTTATTCTTAGATTTAGTACTGCCCAAAGGAAATGATTTTTTGTTTTATTTACCAAACACAAAATGTTCACAGAAATCAAAACTCTCATCAAAATAAGAAAAACCATCTAACAACTTTTTATTCAAAATAGTTTTTAAACCAGTCTCACTAATGTGGCCCAATCTACGATGCCACAACATACAAGTATTTTTAGATTTTTTAGTTATATTGGTAGAGTTAACAATAGTAGTGGCTTCAAACCTAAACAGAGTCCCCTTCCTTGTCCCTCCTGCTATCACCAGACTTCCTCTTACCAATCTATAACCATGCCTATCAAATGTTACATTTATTCCCAAATCATTCAACTTTGAAACTAAAATCAAATTTCTAGCTACTCCAAGAACATGTCAAACACCAGGGAGGGTTTTAATCCTCCCATCACTAAAACACAACTAAATCTTACCCCTTCCAACAATAGGATATGAAGAATTATCACCGAGGTAGATTTTTCCTCCATCATATTTTTCATATGTGGAAAACCACTCCTTATGAGAAGTCATATGAAATGAGCATCCTGAATCAATTAACCAGTGTTCATTAGTCATAGTATGAAGACAAGAAACCAAAGCTTCATCACCTAAATTTGAGGATTTCTCTATAGAGAAATCAACTTGTTTCTTTGGATTTTTGCATTCCTTCTTCACATGTCCTCTTTTTCCATAGTTCCAACATTTCACTTTATTCTTCTTTCCAGAAGTCTTAGATCTACCCTTAGACTTATCCTTAGGCTCATTCTTATCTCCTTTAGACCCTCTTCCTTTAGGCCTTCCCTTGACATTGAGAGCATTTCTTGAACTATCCATAGCCTTTTTCTTCATTTCCTGTGACAACAAAGTTGCTACAAGATCATCCATCTTTGGATCTTCAATGTTAGCAGTGATAGCAAGTACAAAATTATCCCAAGAATCAGGTAAAGAACAAAGAATCATAATGCATTTATCTTCTTCTTCAACATTAACATCAATATATGCTAGTTGACTCAAAACCAAATTAAATGAATTTAAATGCTCGACTATAGATTCACATTCCCTCGTCTTAAGAGAAAACAACTTTCGCTTCAAGTAGAGTTTATTTAACAAAAAAATTGCTTGATAGATCTCACCTATCTGGTTCCATAAAGCATATGTAGTCTTTTCCTTTGAGGTATTTAGGAGAAAAGAATAAAAAAGATGCAATCTAATAGTACCATGTACCTTTTTATCTATCTTCTCCCAATCTTCATCACTCATTTTCTCAGGTTTATTTTCATTTGTTACAACCACCCATTGATCTCGTTCTTCAAGGAGATCCTCCATTTTCATCTTCCATAACTCAAATCCAACTCCATTAAATTTTTATATGTCCAAATGTGAAGAAGTTGCAGCCATGGTTTAACACAAAAAATGACAAAAAACAGATTAACCAAACTCCCACTATAGCTCAAAAAACCTTTGTTCTACCACCCAAGACACAAAAATGGCCAGGATCTAATACCAAATGTTAGAAAATGATAGGTAAACAACAATAATAAAATCTTAAAACAATTGTAAATCAAATTTAACAGTGTTGACCATATGGAGTTTAGATCAACAATAACAAAGAAATACAAGAACGGAAAGCTAAACACATAACACAATATTTAACATGGAGAAACCCTTTCAGAAAAAAACTCCACCAAAGAAGAGATGGATAGCTTGTATTAACAACAAATATGTTTACAAAACATCCACTCTAACTCCTCTTCAATCTGGTAACATCTGTGTCCCTGTAAAACATCCCATAGTGTCTCCATCTCAACCCCTCAATATATAGACTCATGGGGGCTCAAAATACCACCATAAAACATTACCATGGGTCAAAAAAAGGTTTGAAAATACCATGGTAAAAATCCATACAACCCCTGCATAAGAGCACGAAGATGAGTCCACGAAACGTGGAAGTTTTTGCCTTAGGTAAAAAAACGAAATCGGCTTGCCAAAAATGGGATCCCGCTTTTTAATAAACGAGATCCCACTTTTAAAAAATGGGATCCCATTTAGCTTCGAGATCCCAAGCCTAAATTCTAAATGGGATCCCCTTTTTTTTAAAATGGAATCCCGTTTATTAATGGGTCCCAAACCAGTGGATAGGAAACGGGATCCCGATCTTTACAAAACGAGATCATGTTTTAAAGTGGTATTTATTTTTAAAAATAAACAAAACTTAGTTATAATTCATAGAGCACAAGATCCCGATTTCATAGGGACAATAGAGACCTCCAGGTGCGCGTCAACCCCCAATCTTTTTTCTTTTTTGTGTTTTTTTGAAAATTTTAATACAATAATAGATTTTAGCATTTTTTTTAAAATTTATTTAGCGTTTTATGTATTTTATTTATCTGTAATAGAAGAAATGATTATTTGTAGAAGTAGAAGAAAAAATGTAATGAAACCCTCAAGATTTTGAATGGAAACAAAAAAATCAACCTTAAATCATATCTTAGGAACAAAATTTAGCTTTTGAAACCTAAATTGTTCAATCAAACCAAAAAAAATTGCATTTGAAAACCCTAAATTGAAATAAAATAAAATAAATCATTTTAAAACCCTAGTTACTTTTTGAAACCCTAAATTCAAATAAAAAAATAAAAATACAAACCCTAAATTGAAATGAAATTAAAAAATTACATTTGAAAACCCTAATTACTTTTTGAAACCCTAAATTCAAATCAAACAAAAAAAGCATTTGAAAACCCTAATTTTAAATGAAACAAAAAAGTTGCATTGAAAACCCTAATTGCACTTCTTGAAACCCTAAATTGAATTCAAACAAAAAAAAATGCTAAAACCTTAAATTGAAATCAAACAAATCATTTTGCATTTAAAAACCCTGATTTCAAGCTCAAGAATATTTGATAATGGAAAATTTTTATTTGCATTGCTTAAATGTTTTAAATTTCATTTGCATTGTATGGAGACAAGTATGTAGGCATGCCTATGGAAGAAATTATTCGATAGATTTAGGTTGATACATAGTAAATTAGGGTCCTTGATATTGACAATGAAATAGGATTTGATAAATATTATACATTTAAATGTGTATTCATCAAGAGACACAATCAATTAAACGTTATGAACATAGATATAATTAGAATAGAAAACAATATGTTAAACTTTACTTGTGGGACTAGTAGATCATTACAATTGATAAATTTTCAATGTTTGTTTACAAATTTAGTTAGCAAATTCCTGAATCCTTGTACAATCCATTTCCAATTTTCACTTAATTAGATAATATTTGCATTCATTTCTATTTTATGTTTTGATCTCTCTTAGTCATGCCTTGTTTCCATTTCTTGTTTGCATGTGTTGTCTCTTGTCTTTTGACAATCTTAACTCTCATTCTAGTTAATTAGTTGTTAATTACACTTCTAGTTTAGTCTAAAATCTCAATTTGCACTAGTTACCTAGAGACTAAAAGAATCTAAATATTTTTCTTTTCTTTTAGGTTCTTTCAATTCCAAACAATCCAAAATAAAATAAGATTTTGGATCTTTGGGAAAATTCAACATTAACTAATTTTATTATACATTTTATATCATAAAATTCATTTAAGTGGGAAATATTCAACTTTATCATAGTATATTAAACTTTATATATATATATATATATGAAGTTTATATATATATATATATATGAAGTTTATATATACAATCAATATTAATGAAAAACATGTTAAATAAAATAATCTTATATTCAATTTAAAAAATATCAAGTTAAAGTATACATCAAACTCAATCTTAATAATACATAATTATGTATTTCTATTACGGAAATAGTCAGTCTATTCATAAAATCAAAAATATTCATAAACTAATGTTTTTGCATATGCGATGAATAAAAAATATTAACCCCCTTGTCATCCTATTACCCTAAACCCTAAACCGGTGTCTTAAGGGGTCCTAATTTATGACATTTCTTAAGGGGATCAAAGAAGTTCTCAAAATTTGTTGAAGTTTCCTAAGGCAACTAAATTTAACAATAATTTAAGATCTTGCAAGATTATATTATGAATGATATTTCATGAGAGGTTGGTCAGTCGAAACAAGAGCTATCTCAATGAACTATTCCACAAGAAAATGTTGTTCACTAACTTGCAAGTCCATTATTCCAAGGGCCACCCAAACTTCACCCTAAACCCTAAACCATGAACTCTAAACTCTAAACCCTAAACCCTAAACCCTAAAGCATTCATTTTGTCCTAGGACCTTACTACATAGATCCCCTTAAGCCATCCTATTACCCTAAACCTTAAACTCTAAAATATAAACCCTAATCCCTAAAGCCATCATTTTGTCCTAGGATCTTAATGAAATTTGGTTGCCTTGGGAAACTTCACAAAATTTTATTCACTTAAGCCATGTCATTTTGTCCTAGGACCTTACTACATAGATCCCCTTAAGCCATCCTATCACCCTAAACCATAAATTGATGTCTTAAGGGGTCCTAATATGACATTTCTTAAGGGGATCAAAGAAGTTCTCAAAATTTAGTGAAGTTTCCCAAGGCAACCAAATTTAACAATAATTTAAGATCTTGCAAGATTATAATATGAATGAGATTGCATGAGA
Organism: Sequoia sempervirens; assembly: GCA_007258455.2. NCBI lineage: Eukaryota > Viridiplantae > Streptophyta > Pinopsida > Cupressales > Cupressaceae > Sequoia > Sequoia sempervirens. The sequence goes on along the minus strand of VDFB02256132.1, from coordinate 223,848,269 downwards.
GGTTGGTCATTCGAAACAAGAGCTATCTCAATGAACTATTCCACAAGAAAATGTTGTTCACTAACTTGCAAGTCCATTATTCCAAGGGCCACCCAAACTTCACCACTAAACCCTAAACCCTAAAGCATTCATTTTGTCCTGGGACCTTAAAATTAAATTTGGTTGCCTTGGGCAACTCCACCAAATTTTATTCCCTTAAGCAATGTCATTTTGTCCTAGGACCTTACTACATAGATCCCCTTAAGCCATCCTATTACCCTAAACCCTAAACTCTAAAATATAAACCCTAATCCCTAAAGCCATAATTTTTTCCTAGGACCTTAATGAAATTTGGTTTCCTTGGAAAACTTCACCAAATTTTATTCACTTAAGCCATGTCATTTTTTCCACCTCATATCCCACCTCCACCACCCATTGGATCAGATGAGGCTTGTTTGTGAGCATGTATCAATGAACATGTGGCATCCATTCAAAACCAAATCAATGCTATGCAAAATGAAGCATTGATTGCAGCACATGTGAGACGTTTTGCATCGCAAACGTTTTGCATCTATGATGCAAAAAGTTGTTGATGCCATTAGGACTATCAATTCTGACTTAGATAGGCATTGACGAGATAGAGAGGAGATGAGACAATTTTATGTAGATGGTCTCTCATATAAACAAATTTTAGACCTAAAAATAACAAAAGCCCATATAGCCCCTTATTTTATCGACCCTAATACTCAGTAGCCCATTCTTGCCACTAAATCTAGAATATCCATGAGATGGTGTATACATCCACATATGATTGCACATTTTTGGGATCGATGGTATATGGTATTTGACAATCCACCACACGCTAATCTGGAGGTCCCATTATATTTTTTGAGGAAACTATATGTAGAGTTTTTTTGGGGGAAAAATCCCAATTTTTTTGATTTTAAATCATTTCAGGGTGTTGGTGGTGGCATGTTACAATAGAGGTTAGGGGCAAGGGTTGATCCCCAATGCCTCGTGCATGTGCAATCCCTTGTTGCTCCTCTTGGTCCTGCCATTCTGGCACCTGTGCATCAACGTGTAGTGGTATTGACATTAGGATCCTTGAGTACGCTTGTAGGAGACCTTGATCAACATGCTTTTGCGATAGTGAGTCAAGATCATAGAGACCGCGATGATGGAGGAGCGAACATCTATGGAATTGGTCCTAGTACCACTCCATGTGTGTTGACACCACATGTATGTACTAGTTGCCATCAGCTATGTTATGCACCTGATTAGGCCACACCCAGTTCAGGTGGACGTGGAGAATTTGGTGGATCATCTAGTCGCCTCAATTCATTCATAGAATTTTTTACTGCAAATCATCACCCTGAGGATAGTGTGACACATGTATAAATATGAATCTACATGTTGAATTTATAATAATTTTAATGAACATATATATCAAAAAAAAATTGCAATAAATTTCAACAATCAAACTGTTTGGTGTAAATGACACTAACAATAGGGCAATCATCTGCACCTCGAGTATATATGTCGACACCAGTCGATGTCATCAACCCTCATGGGGTATTTTGATTTCAATTTTTTTAATTATATATGAAATAATATTTAACATGACTTTTTAATTTATAATTCAATCATTAACATATGTTCAAAATATTTATGTTGGTTCAAGGGACTCAATCAACTTCCATGTTGATTCCACCCGAGGGGTTACATTCGAGCGCTCATCCACTCTTGAGCATCTCATATCACAGGTAGGTACATTTATATTGTAAATTATTTAACTTACATTATTATAACTTTACAATTATGAAAATTTTGATTTCACTATTTATCAAATGTGCATGTACACTTGTAAATATTACAAGCGAACTAAATGTCTATATGTATATATCTAGGTTGATACGACAATGAGAATGGGGATCGACCAAACATTAGATGTGGCAGCTACTCATGAGTCATCTGAATTTCAGGTTGTTTAAAAAAAATTCTACACAAAATGTGCAAACTTGAATATATATTTTAACCCAATTCAAGTATACATGCTTTAAATTTGACCTTATAGGACTTTATTACTGCTACTTTCTACCCTGAATCAATCATAGTTACACCTCCAGGAGGACATGTAGAGTAGCTAGACATCATGGTAATTTAATTTTTTTATTATATTTAAAGTCAATTAGAAATTATACATTGTGAATAACTTTAATTAAATTTAAAACTGAATAGCATTATTCTTCTTTTATAGCAGGAGACACATCTTGTAGCTGAGAATGTACAAATAGGTCTTGGAATAGAGGGTGCACAACCTCATATGGTACAATTTAAATATGATAAATTATAAATTAAATTGAATTAAATCATTTTTAATTGTAGAATTTCATCTAATTTAAACTTTCTTTTGTATATGTAGATTGATTCGGAGCATTTAGAGGTTGGTCTAGGTGCACCAGAGCATCTAGACCCAGATACCATGGTAATTTAATTTTATGATGAATTATAAATTAAATTATCATTAAATCATTTTTAATCATCTTACATCTAATTTCATCTTTCTCTTGTACAGAGTGGTCCAGGTCATTCGCGTAGTCCACATGGTGTGAAGAGGTATTTTGATTATAGAGATGATATGAGTTAGACATGATAACATGGGTTGTATTTGATTATTTCATGGACTACATATTTGGTTTCTCATGGACTTAATATTTTGCTTCATGGACTTTATTTCATGGGTTGTACTCTTATGGACTTAATATATATTGGTTTCATGGACTTAATATTTTGTTTCATGGACTTTATTTCATGGGATGTACTCTTATGGACTTAATACATATTGGTTTCATGGACTTAATATATTGTAAATAATGGAATTTATTATTGTTTAATTTTAAATACAAATATGAAATTAAAGTTGAAATTAATAGGACATGTCAATATTTGTACTTTACAAATTTAGTGATCCATACATGATATATACATGATATACATTCAATAATTAGTCAATGTTTGAAATTATTTAATTCATGTCCTAATAGGATGTCTTCAGGGGTCCTAATACACAGGTTATCTAATAAAATAAGAAAATAAATCATAATCTACAAACTTGAAAGCAATTTGTTTCCTCTTGACCTCATGTTCCACAAAAAACACTAATTTATAAGTTGTCAAAACAAATAATAACATCCAACAAAAATACTACAACCTTCTTCCTCTACATCCACCCTTTTTTCTAGTACTATCTATTGGAATGGGAGTCACATCCTCTGTCAAAAGAGACAACTAAGTTAATCTACAAGTTTCTATGTAATGGAAACATCCAATCAAAATGATTTAAAAATAAAAATCAACTAATAGCGAACATTTTCACCTATGGACTTCTTAAGGGGATGAAATTATTAAGGGGTCCTAATAGGATGTCTTAAGGGGTCCTAATATGACACCTTAAGGGGATCAAAGAAGAGTATAATTAAGTACAAATATTAAGCGATATAAACAAGTATTAGACTTTAGGGTGACTCATCATAACAAATGATATAATTAAGAATAATATTTAGGATATGTCCTAATACGTCTTAAGGGGATGTCTTAAAGGGTCCTAATACGACATCTTAAGGGGATCAAAGAAGAGTATAATTAAGTATAAATATTAAGTGGTATAAACAAGTATTATACTTTAGGGTGACTCATCATAACACATGATATAATTAAGTATAATATTTAGGATATGTCCTAATACAATGTCTTAAGGGGATGTCTTAAGGGGTCCTAATACATCTTAAGGGGATCAAAGAACAGTATAATTAAGTATAAATATTAAGTGATATAAACAAGTATTATACTTTAGGGTGACTTATCATAACAAATGATATAATTAAGTATAATATTTAGGATATGTCCTAATATGGCGTCTTAAGGGGATCAAAGAAGTAATATACATGTTTTTTAGTGATTATGTAATCAAATTTAAAGTTTTAAAGTAGGGTGACTCATCATAACAAATGATATAATTAAGTATATAATATATGGGATATGTCCTAATAGGACATCTTAAGGGGATCAAATACTTCAAAATACATGTCTCATATTTAATCGCAACTGATATAATTGATTTAACAATAATTTATACATGATATTTAGTGATTATACAATCAAATATAAAGTTTCAAAGTACGAAAACATGCACATTTAACAAACAAAATATATAGAATATTGATTTCGATACATAAAATTACATAGAGTATAATTGTGTATGTACATGTATTTGTAATTTGTAGAAAATGTTTAATTGTGTAAGTATGTATGTACATATATGTCAACTCAAAACAATGTACAAAATTTGGTTATGCCATCTCAAGAACATCTAAAACTTGTGCTCGGAATGTAGTAGGTCTTCATGCCACCTAATATAAAAAAGGTAGAAGCAATATCAATGAAATCATCAAAACATACATATTTTAATTTATATAAAACTATCTATATGTACAAAACTCAAGTACTTGTATTTAAAATTATTCCACATGTGTGTAGGTTGAATCTGCATCCTCTCCTTTTTGTTTCAAAGTATGAGATTAGTGTGATGATGGCTTAAGGATACAAAAAAGGATAATAAATCAATTTTAACTATTAATGTACAAGCAATATCAATATATAATCAAAACATGTATTTAAATATAATTTAACTAATAATTACTTGTTTTTACCAAGTATTCCATGTTGTCTAGGTTGAATCTACATGGACTCTCCTTTTTGTGATGATGGCTTAAGGATCTATAAAAGGACAATTTAAATCAATTTCAACTAATAACACACTTGAGCAATATCAAAACATGTCTTTAATCTATATAAAAGGACAATATAAAACTAAAAATATATTTACCTGTATTTAATTATTCCATTGTACCATCTGCATCCTCTCTTTTTTGTAACACATCTATGATTGTCTCGTGCTATTGCATAGAAATTGTCCATAACACTTTATTTGTAGGTCTTCCATGATACCGATCTAGTTTTATATTTGTTGCCACCACCAAATGTGAATAGTGCATAATCTTTTTATGTGTTTCATAATCTTCAAATGCAGGCAGACCATTATTCCTTATTAGGTATTTTTGTAGCCAAGTGCCAACAACCACCATCGATCCTATTGGAAAACATGATAACCATCATCAAATAAGTTCTCAAAATTTTCTTAAGGGGATCAAAGACTTGTTCTAAAAATTTGCTTAAGGGGATAAAAAACTTGTTATCAAAAATTGCTTAAGAGGATGTCTTAAGGGGATCATTGTACTTGTTGGATATTGATAGCCATCATCATCTTCATGAGGTGATATTAACTTATGTTTATTCTCCACACAACGAGCCAACTAATGTTCCATTTCCTCTTCATTCCCCTCAGGTGCAACAACAACATACACATGTCCTACAAACAAAATTTGATTTAATAACCTATGTACACGTCCATATAATTTGACCAATCTACATACATCCATTCATATGTATATAAATAAATAATTTAGTATTAAAAAATAGTAATAAAGTGAAATAAAATGAAATAAATTGAATTAAATTACCTTCTTGTACAAGGTCTGAAACACGGTCATAGTCTTCTGATGCAAACACTTGATCATTGTCTTCAAATGTTTCATATTGATTGTGTGCTTATGCAGGTGTCAACGATTTTTGCTTCCAATCTTCAACCTATTCCCTATTTTCACATGCTTCCCAATCTCCTGAGATACAAAACTGACAAAAACATGCAAGCTCCCTTGTCCAGATAGTCCATGTGCTTGCATTCAACTCTTAAATGAATGCCATTTAGTAGATCCATTGATTGTCTCACAATCAAGTCTAGGTGGAATGTTCTCTTCTTCAACCAACCAAAAGAATCGGCGAACTGTAGAGTACTTGCTCAAACCAGGTGTAGATAATCTTATATTGTACCAATCCACAATCCCACGTGCATCTTTAAACTTTACTGCATCCTCAAATTTTAGTTGTTCTCTAGCAAGAATTCTTTTAACACACGCACCAGCTCCATCATGTTCTCCTTTACCATTCCCAACTTCAAAAAAACTCCACATATGTTAGACATTAAGTTCCTTGTGAGCCCTACTTAACCAATAGAACATTCGAGCATTCTTGAACTGTCCTGTACAATTATCTGACCATATGAAGTGTTCTGTCATATGGATTCCTCCTTCTCTTAAATTTCTATAAAATATATTAAAATAGTATTGAACAAACTGTGACAAGTGTAAGCGGTTGTCACTCAAATAGAAATGATACTCCCTCAAAACTTTTCTATCATCCTCTGTGCTATCATCTGCATGTCTATATAAACAATATGAACAAACATAGCTACTTGCACTGAATTATAATACTGTGATTGAATTTCCTCTTGCAGAGCTAGAGTATAGTTTTCCACAAAATCAACCATTGATAGTATACTACCAATTGGAAATGTGTTTCTACATGCACAAAATTGGTTATCAAGCCATTGGGCATGTTGAGAGTGCAAAATTTTTTGGTACAATTTTATTCTTAAATTCTAATATGAATGCATGTACACTGACTTTTTATGTAACTAAATCACAACGCTTTCCAATTTTTCCATCTTTTAGAGAATAGTTAACATTCTTAAATCCTTTAACATCCACTAATTGTTTTCCAAAATAATTATCAATACTTTCATGCATGTAAACTCTTAAGAATGAAAGATTTCCACAACTAGTGCATTGTCCAGAAATACAAGAACTTAAATAAAATAAATTTCCATTAGATCTTTCACAAAACAAACTTGATATAAACTCCATTATTGTTTTAGGTGGCATATTAATACCACATTCCTACATAATCATGTTAGTATGCAAAGTACAACGTATATATCAAAAAACATCATAAAAATAAAGAAATTGAACATGTGTTTTACAACAATAGGATATTCGTTGTTTATTAATTTTTACATACCAAGGTTAAAAAAATTCAAAATACCTTTGACTTATTTTAATATTACCAGGTAACACTAAATCACCACAAAATTTTCTATAAAATTCAATTTGTGTTGTATCTAATAGGTGTTTTGGATGAGGATCATGAACTGTGGACCCCACTCTTAATTTTAAAACATCTCTAGCATTAGATGATACCCTAGTATTATCGTGCCAATATTTTTCAATCAAAGATTTAATTTTAACATTCAATTTCATGTCAGACCTCGGGAGTCGACCACTAAAACTCCAACATTGGTTAATTGGATCATTTTCTATACTTTCTCTTCTTTTTGCCGCTCTTAGCAATGTTTTAGGATGCATATTTAAAACTTCACTAATATTGCTTACCATTCTTTTATTCAAAGTTGCTTTATTAACTATAGCAGTTGTTATAGCTCTTCTTGTTGCATTATTATCTTTAGATCTACTATTTTTTCCAATAGACTGAATGGCACTAGCAATAGTAGACATAAAATGTTTTATTGATTGATATTTTCTTCTTTGTTTAACAAAAATGCCTAACTTTTTCATTAATTTTCTCATTTTTTGCATTCTCATCAATTTCATCATTAGTTGACATTGAACTAAAAAAATTTTACAATAAAAAAATTGATGGTATAATCTATTAGCATGTATTCTTATTTGTCTCCAAGAAATCTTACCAGGAAGATTATCCAAAACATCAATTTCAATTTTAAAAAAATATATTCATTTTCAACATCACTTCCTAGAAATTCATTTTCATTTTCAACTTCAAAACTATTTTCATTTTCATCAACAAAACAGTTTTCATTTTTAGGTTCAATAAAAGGATTTTCATTTTCATTTTCAATAAGAGGATTTTTATTTTCATTTTCAATAAAAGGATTTTCATTTTCATTTTCAATAAAAGGATTTTCATTTTCATTTTCAATAACAAAACAGTTTTCATTTTCATTTTCATTAAAAGGATTTTTATTTTCATTTTCAACAACAATTTGATTCAAATCTTGAACTCTACGAATATTATCGATGTCAACATTGTTATATCCAAAAAAATTTAAATCTCTAATAAACACCATTTCCATGAGGCTCAAAGGTGGATTTGAAGACGTACCTGGACTTGTGCCTATTGAAACATTCTCCATAGCATTGAAAGGGATATTTGAAGACATACTAGGAGTAGTTTGTATATTCGTATTAGTTTCCATATTCACCTCTTGCAAGTTTGCATCGTCTACATCCATGGTATCCTCAATGTTTTTATCTTCAATAGTTGTGGAATTGGATGATTCACCATCATTCATTGATGAATTCCCATTCTTCTTTCTCTTTCTATTTGTTTCTCCTTCTCTCTCTTTGCTTGAATTTCTTCAAGGGTCAATACCTTCCTGTTTTTCCTCTTATTCTGACATTGTGATCCCATGATTGAATTTTTTTAAAATATACACAAATGAATTTCAAAAACTTGAGAGTTTTCCTTGTTTGTTCCTCCTTCAAACAAGTAGCAATTGTTCACAAAATTCCTCTTCCTCCTTCAAACAAATAGCAATTGAACAAATTTCCTCTTCCTCCTTCAAACAAGTAGCAATTGAACAAAATTCCTCTTCCTCCTTCAAACAAGTAGCAATTGCACAAAATTTCTCTTCCTCCTTCAAACAAGTAACTCAATTAAACAAAATTTCTCATCCTCCTTTGAAAACAAATAGCAATTCAACAAAATTTCTCTTCCTCATTCAAACAAATAGCTGCAAATAAATAAAATTCCTCTCCCTCCTTTGAAAATAAATAGCAATTCAACAAAATTTCTCTTCCTCCTTCAAACAAGTAGCAATTAAATAAAATTCCTCTTCCCCCTTTGAAAACAAGTAGCAATTCAACAAAATTCCTTTGTAACAGCGTCCCAAAGATGCTTCCTTTCAAAATTGAAAAAAATCCCAACTTGAAGAGCTTCAACAAGACAAAAGGTGATAGAAAATAGGGAATATGTCGCAGTCAACTATACAAAATAATTTTCAGACCCAAAATGCCCCTTTTTGACAGTAAAATTAAAAAAAAAGGTCAAAAATAATTCAGGATCTCGTTTATTAAACGAGATCCACTAGTAAACGAGATCTCATTCCATTTTCAACGAGCAAATGGGAAACATGATCCCATTTCTTCAAATTTGAAATGTAGGCCGGGTATTTACTTTGTTGACAGGTTCGAGAAAAGGTTTGGGGATCCGAAGGAACCTAGGCCCTGGACTTGGTTTGACCTGCAAGTTGAAGGTCCTAGCAATGTCACAAAAAAATAGTGACTTTGGGCATACGTTTGAAGACTTTTTTTTCAAAAAATTTCGACGAAATTAAAACCCATTATAGATTAGATAGTGTAGATTCCAAATATGTATTTTTTTTACAATCAGATTAATTTTTTAAATTTTCATTTAATTTATGATTAAATAGGTTCATAAACTTGAATTATCAAGGTTTTTTAGTATTTTAATAATTTTTTATCAACATAACGTTTTCAGGAATGGATTGCATGAAAGCGTACTTCAGACAATTCTTTTCAATTTAAAAAAATTAAAAAAATCATAAGTTTAGGTCATCTTATGTGTGATGTACACGATAATTTTTTAAAACACCAAATATGGCCAATAAAAAATTAACAAAAAAAATTCAATAAAAAATTACAAAAAAATATGGAAAGCGTGCTTCAATGAGTTAAAAATCTTGTCCCAAAAGGATGTAGAAAAATATGATTATTTAGGTCAAAATATGGATGACGTACACGTGCATGGTATGGTAAAAAAAATGACTTTTAAACAGTGGTTTTTAGAAACACCTATTGAAAATCAATTGTATCATCTGGGTATTGAAATAAATGACATATTTGGAAACTAGACTTTGAGTACTACATTTTATGAATAGTGACTTTTGTCAAGATTCCATCTTTAAGTGCTCCAAATTTTAAGGTCAAATGTGTTGAATTCTAAAAATCAAGGAAACACTTCCACTAAATGGCCAAAAAGTGGACTCAACTTCTTGCCAACACCCCCCTTACATGCTAAACATGGTCTCTTACATGACATTACACCTTCTTACAAGTTGTCATAAGAATCCTTAGAAAATAGGAGATGCTCTTACATGCGTCATAAACCATCAATAGCTATGCAAAGATTCTCTTACATGTGTCAAAGATGATTCTCACATCCAAAATGATATCCCCCACTTACGTCCAAAATGATATCCCCCACTTTTAGCCCTTACAGTAGTCATAGAATCCATCATAACATCCTTAAAAATAGGCTTTCCATGTTATACCGCCAAGTGGGCATCTTTTGACAACTAATAACTTATTTTTCAAGGCACCAACATGTGGCAAAAGTGTCAACTCAAAATATGACGCCCCTTTTGATAGAGCACAAATATTTAATAACAAAAATGATATTTATCCATGAGAAAATGCAAAATAATAAAAAATAAATAACTTAGGAATTGCCAAGGTTGAGACACCTTGATTCCCAACATTAGCCATCGAGGAAATGAAAGTTCTAAACACCTTAATGATAGATGAGTTGCATGGGATCCACACAACATACAAAATAGAAGGAGAAGCCATCAAAATAGGAAGCGACTTTCAAAGCATTTAAGAAGATGAAGAACAAAGGATACAAATCAAGTGAAAATTCAAGTGATTAAGATGAATCTCACTTTGTGAGGAAGCACAAGAAAGGATTTGAAAAACATGAAGATAAGTATACTCAATTTAGGTCATTTTTCTTCCAAATGTCTATAGGTAGAGAGTGAGAGTAGTGAAGAGGAAGAAAATACAACAAAAATAAATGAAGAACATATCACTATAACAAGAAAAGGAGCATGTGAGGCAAGTATGAAAAGAACTTTCGAAGGCATAAGAAGAGTCTTTACATCCAAGAAACAAGTAGCTCTTTTGAAGAAAGCAGTGGAAGCTTCTCTAATTGGGATAGAGAAGAAATACTCTTCATGGTGATAGAAGCAAAGGATGGTGAAGACAAAAGAAAAGAAGAAAGAGATTTAAAGGAAGAACATACCAAAGATGATGAAGAAGAGGATCTTGAGAGGGAACTCCATTTTTCCTATCATAAGATTGAGAAGCTCAAGAAGAGAAATTCAAGGATAAAGTCACGACTTCAAGAAAATAGTGAAACTAAGGTGAAATCATCTCAAAGTCCTAAAGAATTAGAAAATATTGCAACAACAAATTGTTGCACTCAAGTTATTTGGATGAAGAAAACCTTGAAGGACATTAGAGTTGGGTATAAGCATCCCATTTCCATATTTTGTGATAATACAAGTGTAATTAACATATCAAAGAACCTGGTTATGCACTCCAAAACAAAGCATATTTCGATCAAACATCATTTCCTAAGAGAGAAGTGGTTGACCAACATGTGAAGTTGGATTATGATGCTACAAAGGAATAAATTGCATAAATTTTTGTGAAGCCACTACCAAAAGATACTTTTGAATATTTGAGGGAGAAATTGGGAGTAATATCACTCTCATCTAGCCACTAAGTTTGTCAAAAGAAGTGTGTGTTTAGGGGGATATATTCATTGCCTTTTCTTTTAGCGTCAGAAAGCATTTACCATTGATGTCAAATGGGGAGAAGAAGTGTAAGGGGGAGCATGTTAGTCAGGGCGAGCATTTCAGTCAGGGGGAGAAGTATGATCCTATTGCATTTCAAGATTAATTCTTTACAATGTTTCCATCAATGACAAAGGGGGGAAATTGTTGGAAAACTTATTATTATCATTGATTTCAAAGGTGATGTTTGATGGCCAACCCATAGATCTAAGTTTAACACCCACCATATGAAGACACAATTAAATTTAAAATTATGTCATGTGGAATGACCTCTCCTTGTGTGGCACCTATTTCTAGTGGGATCTAACAATTAAAAAAGAAATTAATATTATATTTGAAAAGAGGGACGACCACCCTAGGGAGGTGCACCCTACCTTGGGAAATGAATAAAAAATAATTAAATATTATTTTTGCTAAGTGGGCTGATCCCCTTGGAGAGTCACCCTTCTTGGGTGAAGAAGCATGATTGGCAAGTATAAATAGAGGATTGTGAGAGGGTTTAAAATCAATCAATTCAAGGAATATTATTTATATGAAAATAAAAAAATAAAAAGAGATTTGAGCAGATTTACAAGAGATATTTGAGTAGATTTATGAGAGGGTTTTAGCAGCAAATTTTGTGAGAAGAAAAGAGAAATAAAGGCAAGATTATGGTGTTTATTAAAGAAAAAATATTGAAGACTATATTGTAGATTTATGAGTGGATGTATGGTAGATTTATGAGTAGTTGATAGGGAAAATCTAAGAAGTTACAAATAAAATTATTATATTGTTCATGTGGAGGTTGGAGCCTCCTATTTGAGGAGATCTAGAGGTTGAAGCCTCTTATTAGAGAAGATTGGCATCTCTTGTTGGGTTGGTGATTAGTGGTGGGGATTAGAATCTCTAGTGAGTTGGTACCTACGAAATTTGTAAGAAGAGTTATACAAACAATATTTGTTGTGGTTTTTCCCCTAAGGGTTTCCATGTAAAATTGTATGTCTCTTATGTGTGTTCTTAATTGCTATATCTTGCATATATGGTACTACTATGGTTAATTAAGGTTTGAAGTAATATTTCTATGTTTAATTAAGTTGAGAAAAATAAAAGTTTTCTATATTTATTCACCCCCCTCTCAGTATAAGTGTGTGTTTTGTCAGCAAAGATGAGAATAATGTTGATTTACATGTAGAAAAGATAAAGGAATATGTTGAAGAAGGTGATTGTGAAGTTGTGGAAATGATTGTTCCTTGGAAGGACATAATATATTGAAGAAAATGACACAATTGAGTGCAAGGGAGGAGGTAGAAGAAGAGAACAACAATATTACAATAGACAATCAAGAAGAAAAAGTTGAGACAACAATAGAGAAGCAAGAAAACACACATGTAAATAGTCATTTTAATGATATTTGTGAAAGAGAATTTGATGTTAAAGAGATGAATTTTTTCAAGTGAAAATGAATGAAAAGTATAGTATTGTTGTAGTGAGTAATAATGAAGTTGCAAAAGTAAAAAGAAGTGAAGTTGTAGCAATTTTTGGTTCATTGAAGGACATGGAAACATTGAAAAGTTTGGGGCAATAGTGTGAAGAAGAGAGAAAAGACACATACGAAAAGTGAAGGAGAAAAAACAAATAAAGAATAAGACAACCTACTAATGTAGGTTGCAATAGTTGAGAAGGAGTGGCTTGCATTAAGAACAGGTGGAGAAAAGGTTGTAGTAGAGAATTATAAGGAATGTGGAGAAGGAGAAGAGATTAGGTACTGCAATAAGAGGTTACATGCTATAGAACGGCAAGGTATGATTCATTTTGTTAACATACAAGAAGAAGAGAGTGAAGAGGAAGCATGTGAGAAAGGTGAGAAAATAGAATTCATTGGTTTCTATGAGATTGCTAGTGTTGATTTGTATGTAGGTGTTGGAGATGATGAAGTAGAATGTGAAATGAGTCGTGGAAGAATTTAAGTTGCAACAAGATGAAATTTATGAGAAGAAGAAAGAGAGAAAAGATGAAGGAAGGAAGAGATGGTAATTTTCATAGCTAGGTAAAGAAGAAGACAAATCAAGTAGACAAGGATGAATGGTGAATGAAGAACATGCATCAAATCTTTAAATGTTCACAAGTTTCTAACTCATGTAACATTTCCTCTTACCCCCGGTGTTTGACACAAGAGAATCTAGGGGGATTGAGGAATATTTCATCACCAAAAATATTTTCATTTCTAATCTTTGATTTTGTTTGGATTTTAATGTTGTAGGTTCACCTTCGGGCATCAAATTCAACATAATTGAGATTTTTATTAATTATTTGTTTTGCTGGAATTTTATTGTTATTGATGTCAATCTCATGAAGGGATTTTTGTAAATTTAGCACTGAAAAATTGTAAGGGTGAATTTTAAAAAAATGTGAATGCTAGAAAAGAAAATAAGTAACACCCAAGTCTTGCTATTACAAATACATGCATCATGGGTCCCCTGGTAGTTTTAATGCCCCTTTCTTATTGCACATTCATTTTGGGCACTAGATTGAGGAGTGGAGACAATTTTGAATTGTTGGAATCTTTGGAGGAGTGGTAAATTTAATGCACTTGGAGTTACATTTAGAAAGTACCTCTAGATGATTCCCATGTTTGGCATGGAGTTTGGGAATTAATTTTAAGGAGAAATGAGGAAGAAATCTAATGCATATGTATAGAAATGAAGAATTATGACTAAAAAGAGAAAAAGTGTAAAGATCCTTGCTAAAACTGACCTTAATTTTCTTATTTTTGCCACTTGAGAATTTTTTCAAACACTTGCCTTGTAAACTATCCTTGGTTGGTAAATGTTTTATGTCTTGTTTTCTACTTTTGATATGATGATGAAATGCATAAAAGATTCAACTAAACAATGCCAAATGAATTTAGTTGTAACTAGAATGAAATGCAAGTATTTTTTGAGATTTTTCAACACAAATGGATGACTAGAAATTATGCCAATGTGCAACTACAACTAGTTGTCATTTTGACAAACATATCATGTGCAAAATCCCAAATGTATGATATTGCAAATAAGGTCTCCAAATTGATTACAACTCTTTACAAATATGATATGCCACTTATTACAATGTTGAGATTCTCCAATGTTGATTGCTTTCAACAGGGACAAATTACATAAAATGCTAGTGACAATGCAAACTGACTTGGCAACAATATAATGATTCTATATTTGTAGACTTTTTCTATCAAATTACAATAATGATGTTGTGTGGAAAACAAACTAGAATCTAAATGCAATTTCAAATGTTCATTATGCAATTAACAAAAAGAAGATCCTGGTTGATAGCGACTAATTTCCATGACTTTGTCTCTTCCCCAACAACCCCTAAAATTGACCTCCACCATTACCGTCAATCGAATTCTCCATAGGGATTGGCTACCCAATTTTTGATATGATGTATGCTTCAATCATCACCAATTCGTCCTTGACAGTGACGAATTCTCCCAATGCCCAATCGTTGACTTTGAAATCTATTGATTTCTTCAGATGATGGTTGTGACCAAAACTTTAGTTGCTTATGACCTTCCACAACACTCAAACAACTAATCACTTTTTACTTCAAGCCACAATGATATTTAAGAAGTCGTCCAAATATAATATCCTCTAATTGTGATTTCTACCAGTCGTCACTTTATTGCCTTCCAATTGGATCGATATTACTTTTCATAAAATTACGAATATGCTATGATATCGAATCCTTAAGCAAAACCAAAATCATCTTTTATAAGCACCTCCCGATAATTACTTTCTAGTGCCTAACTCCCCTGACGATTTATCTTATTCAATTCGTCTTTACTTGCATATTTATTTGTCTTCATCGACAGAATGATAAAACCAACAAACAATGAATTTATTCTATAGTTGTTGTCTTTTCTGGAATAAATATAATGCCTGAATCCATTTCCTTGAAGATTTTAATATCCTCCAAGGAAATCAAATCTGGCTGAGATGTGCCTACCAATAAACTAAAAGTGAACCTTAAGAGAAATCAAATATCCTGAGCTTCTCCAAGTTTGGTCAAGGACCATTAAATTTGGAGCAATCGATCCAACAAGAAGAAACTTCCTCTTCAAATGAAATATTAGTTGCAACAATACAACAGCTGCTGCAAACCTCCACCTCTTCAAAACTAACTGCAACAATAGACCAGTTGTTGCAATTATGTAGATTTTCCCATAAAATGCAATAATAAACCAACTATTGCATTTAATCGAACTCCTCAGCAGAAGTGCAATAATACATCAACTATTGCACCAACTCAAACAATGAAGCACCCGTAGAAACCCTAGATGGATTTATCCACAATCTCCAACTAGGGTTGATCTTTCACAACCGAACCTGGTATCCTAGAGTCTTCAAACTCTCGAACAAGCAAAGCATTCAAGCTTCTATCAAATTGGTATGAATAGAATAAACCAAGACATAAGCATACCCAAATGTTAGGCCAATGACTCCTTATAAAGATTTCTTAGTGACTTTTAAGAAGCTTATAGAAATATTATTATTTTATTCCGTAAGTGACTTTTATAATTTATTATTTGATTTTAAGTCACTTTATTAAATTAATTAAATATAAAGTTATCTTATGATTTTAAATTATTGAAATAACTTTATAAATAATTAATTTAGTAATTACTCCCTTATTTCTCCTGTTTAGCCTTCGAGAATAAATAAAGGCTAAATGATCTCCGGGGTGGCTACTACAAAGGGGACATTACAATCCTCCCTTCCCAAAATTTCTTGTCCCCAAGAAATTGCAAACTAGGATGTTGTAGAATCTGTTCTCCTTCCCATGTGGCATCTTCTCTCAACAAAACTCTCCATCTCACCAAATACCTCTTAACCACCCTGTTCCTCATTCTCTTATCCTAGATATCAACTATCTCCTTAGGAATTAGGACCAAATGCACCTCCTCATCCAACGGTAGTAGCTCCAATGAAGAAATAACCTATTGTCCAAGTGCCTTGAGGCATGAAACATGAAATACACTGTGAGTCTTACTACTCTTTGGCAACTCCAACTCATAGGTTACCTCCCCAACACTCCTGATGATCCTGTAGGGTCCATAAAATTGAGGCTTGAGTTTCCTCACACTGCTCTTCCTCAAAGGAGACTTCCTATAAGGCTACAAGTGAAGGTAGACCAAGTCTCTAATCTCAAAATTGCACTCAACCCTATGCCCATTAGTGTATGTACTAAGCTGATATTGTGCCACCTGCAAATTATCCTGGAAGATGTCCTAGTTCCCTTGAATCCGGTACTTAGCCTTAGGAGCTCTACACTCCCCAAAAGCCAAGTCAGTACTTGTCCATTTGAATTGCTCCTGCCAAAAGGTACTCAAGAGACTACTATCTTTGTCATTGACTAAGACTCTTGGCAACCCATGCAACCTAATGATCTCTCTAAAAAATAACTCTGCCACCCAAGAACTATGGTGATGAACCTCAGTCATCGATACTATCCATAAGAAATCTCCACCTAGATCCCAAGAACAAACTGGAAGTCCTCCAAACTCAACATCAACTGACTTCCATTGTGCCACTTTGATAACCCCAGAGTCCAATCAAACCAAATCTCAAACACCTGCTTTTGTAAGCAATTAACTGGAGAGAACAAAGTGAGAGACTTTCCAAAATTGGACTCATCACTTGAAATCAGAAATATATCATACCAGATTGAATCCAAACACCTCTTATTCAACCCATCTCTCTGTGTCCTCAAAGACATAATCAAATCTTATGTATGTGGGCTAAAAGAAAACTAATGAGCACACCTCATTATTCAATTGAGTTGAAACTCTCCTGTCTACACCAATGGAATACCAGAGTAGTTATGTGTATCCCATCCAATGTTTCCATCATCAGAAGAAGACTCACAACTCATAACAGGATGAGTTGGTTTTGTAGCCTTGTCAACAAGACCTATGTCAGAAAGAAATTGCAAGTGTCTAGACTTACTTTCAAGAGCATAAAAAATATTGTCATGAATGCCATCGTTCTCTTGAAAAGAGCTTGGGACAAAATCAAAGTCTAGGGTGCAAGACTTAGAAGAAACCATATTCTTTTGGAAAGACTGACCAATGTCAATCTCAAAAGTAACGATGTGGAGCCCGGTACTCAAATCTCCCATGATGTCTGAACCTGCAGCCAAGACTGATGTGTCTGTATCATCAACAATCCATTCCACCTTGAGTGGTTTCTTGAAAAATGTGAACAATGCCCAACAAAGGTGCATAGAAGCACATATCAATCTCAGACAGGTTGCTGGTATAAATCAAAACAACACCCTGTAACCTGTGAATCAAGTCCATGATGGAACAAAAGGCATCTCTACTACCCATGGATGATAAGAACTCATCATTACTCCATCTCCAATTCCAAAGTGACCATCCCAACTCCTCCTATCCATGCTAATCATTGCTTCCCTCAAAGTGTATCCCGATGAAGTAGGACATCCATCAACCAAAGAAGTAGGAGGTAAAACCTAAGAGGATGGTGCTAGGATACTACTGCCAACATGTCTATCTCCAAACCATAGACTAAAATCAATCGACAAATCGATCATATACCTCTCAAGATCAAGAATGATGCATCCATCACCAACCGAATCCTCATTCCTATCCAACACAAGAGGCACTGCACCTGTATCCTACGTGTGGATGCTAGGAGAACTCACACTACTATCTTCAAAAAGTTTTTTGGTTGCCAAAGATGATTGAGTCCCTGTTGAACATGATGAACATCGAGCCAAACTCAACTCTAAGTAGAGCTCATCAACATGGATCTCTAATTCCTGAAGAGCTATTTGAGTCATCCTCAAGGAATCATTGGAAATAATAAGCTCGTGAGAAAGCTTATCTACTTCATCTTCTTTCCTTCTCAAAGCATCTAAATAGACCTCAACGAGGTTGAGAAGGTGATCATGATCTGAAAGAAGGTGCAAATATTTTTTTTTTCATTGTTCCCATACCTTCTTTGATTGTCTGTAAGCTATCATGAGAAGACTTTGCATCAACTCCCCTTTGTCTTCCCTCTAATTGAACCATTCAAAGATGATTCTGAATCAGCTTGTGCATTTTATCATGATGAGATAATGCTGCTACAATCTCATCCTCATTCTCCTTCAACTGGTTCTCCAAGTTATGCAGACCTTTAGGTTTACAGACAACCTTTGCTTTATCAGAGGAAGCATTAGATTGTTTTGGAAGTGCTTGAGTTACACAACTATTCTCTTCAGTGATGTCATCGATGCATGTATCCTGATTTGGAATTAGGTCAACGCTAATTCCACCCATAGAAACATCATCAATGCCCTGATTAGGTGTCAAAACACAAGAGGGCTCAAATTTTTCTTTGATCTCATCATCCAACTCAGCTGGCCCACTGGATGATGGCCTATTTTCTTCAAGTAGAGAAGATGGAACTGGTAGGCCAAATGAAATTAACTCTTCTGCATTCAATTGTTCCCTGAACTTCTCAATTTTATGCTCCACCATTTTTTTTGTGATATCATATGCTACAGATGAAACATGTTGCTCTCTTCTCCAAATGACTAACAAATCTGATTGTAGCTATTTGCAAACATCTTCATCTTCATCAAGGACCAGGGACAAGATATTGAACATATTTGTCTTCACACCGTTTGAATGTTGTTTCCTAATTCCATAAATGAAGTAGCCAAACATTTGGAGAATCAAATTATTGCTCCCAAAATTGAGTAAGAGGTAACATACCCTAAACTTGGCCATAATCTCCAAGATTTTTTACTCTTTGACCAAAGGTAGGAATTTTAACATCATGTAACCCCTGAAAGCTATCCACCATCACCTGAAGTATTACATTCATAGTATCAATAACATATGGTGCTTTAGGAGTTGTAATCCTTGCAACTTCACTCATGCAAGAGGCAACTGCAAGTCTAACCTCTTCATCCTAATGTTGCAATAGTTCTAGCTTAACCAAAGAACTCACCAAAGGTCTCATAGCCTTATACATTGCCTGGAAAGATGACTGTCCAACCTTACACAAAAAACTTCCAGCTTCCTCCAAAATGTTAAGAAGAGTTGCTTTGACCTGTGGTAAGATTTTTAGCTTTTCACCAATAAAATTCAATCTCTCATGCAAAGGCTTGAAGGCCTCTTGTTCTTAGTTCCATTTTTCCAATCCTTCCTCTAGTTCTTTGTTCCATAATTCCAACCTTTTTTCCATAGAAGTCTGATATTGATTCAATGATTCCAACAAAGCTTTCTTTGAATTGCTAGAAGTAGCCATGTAGCCCAATTGAAAATTTTGATTTGCAATTGATTAGTTGAAACAAATCTAATCTACCCAATAGGCTAGTAGAATTCTTAGCTCTAATGCCACTGTAAAGATCCTTGCTAAAACTGACCTTAATTTTTTGAATTTTTCCACTTGAGAATTTTGTCAAACACTTGTCTTGTAAACCATCCTTGGCTGGTAAATCTTTTATGTTTTGTTTTCTCCTTTTGATATGATGATGAAATGCATAAAAGATTCAACTAAACAATGCCAAATGACTTTAATTGTAACTAGAATGAAATGCAAGTATTTTTTGAGATTTTTCAATACAAATGGATGACTGGAAATTATGCCAATATGCAACTACAACCAGTTGTCATTTTGACAAACATATCATGTGCAAACTCCCAGTTGTATGATATTGCAAATAAAGTCTCCAAACTGATTACAACTCTTTACAAATATGATATACCACTTATTACAGTGCTGAGATTCTCCAATGTTGATTGCTTTCAACAAGGACGAATTACATAAAATGCTAGTGACAATGCAAACTGACTTGACAACAATATAATGATTCTATATTTGTAGACTTTGTCTATCAAATTACAATAATGATGTTGTGTGGACAACAAACTAGAATCTAAATGCAATTTCAAATGTTGATTATGCAAGTAAAAAAAAGAAGAATCTGGTTGATAGTGATTGATTGTCATGACTTTGTCTCTTCCCCAACAACCCCTAAAATCAACCTCTAGCATTACCATCAATTGAATTCTACATAAGGATCAACTACCCAACTTTCAATATGATGTATGCTTCAATCATCACCAATTCGTCCTTGACAATGACGAATTCTCCCAATGCCCAATCGTTGACTTTGAAATCTAATGATTTCTTCAAATGATGGCTACAACCAAAACTTTAGCTACTTATGAATTTCCATGACACTCAAATAGTTAATTACTTTTTACTTCAAGCCACGATGATCTTTAAGAAGTTGTCCAAATATAATATCCTCTAATTGCAATTTCCACCAACCGTCACTTTATTGCCTTCCAATTGGCTCGATATTGCTTTTCATAAAATTACGAATATGCTATGATATTGACTCCTTAAGCAAAATTGGAATTGTATTTTATAAGCACCTCCCGATAATTACTTTCTAGCACCTAACTCCCCTGACGATTTATCTTATTCAATTCATCTTTACTTGTAGATTTATTTGTCTTCATTGGCAAAATGATAAAACCAACAAACAATGAATATTCTATAGCTGTTTTGTCTTTTCTGGAATAAATATAACGCCTGAATTTGTTTTCTTGAAGATTTTAATATCCTCTAAAGAAATCAAATCTGTTTGAGATGTGCCTGCCAATAAACTAAAAGTGAACCTTAAGAGAAATCAAATATCTTGAGCTTCTCCAAATTTGGTCAAGGACCATTAAATTTGGAGCAATCGATCCAACAAGAAGAAACTTCCTCTTCAAATGAAATATTAGTTGCAACAATATAACTGCTGCAAACTCCCACCTCTTCAGAACTAACTACAACAATAAACCAACTGTTGCAATTATGTAGATTTTCCCATAAAATGCAATAATAAACCAACTATTGCATTTAATCGAACTCCTCAACAAAAGTGCAATAATACATCAACTATTGCACCACTCAAACAATGAAGCACCCGTAGAAACCCTGGATGGATTTCTCCACAATCTCTAGCTAGGGTTGATCTTTCACAACCGAACTTGGTATCCTAGAGTCTTCGAACCCTTAGACAAGCAACACATTCAAACTTCTATCAAACTGGTATGAATAAAATAAACCAAGACATAAGCATACCCAAATGCTAGGCCAACAACTCCTTATAAAGATTTCTCAATGACTTTCAAGAAGCTTCTAGAAATATTATTATTTTATTCCCTAAGTGACTTTTATAATTTATGATTTTATTTTAAGTCACTTTATTAAATTAATTAAATATAAATTTATCTTATGATTTTAATTTATTGAAATAACTTTATAAATAATTAATTTAATAATTACTCCCTTATTTCTACTGTTTAGCCTTTGGGAATAAATAAAGGCTAAATGATCTCTGGGGTGGCTATTGCAAAGGGGACATTACAAAAAGTTATGAGTTGTTGGTGAAGTCTACAACATAGTTCCAGTGCGTGAAAATGGGTTTTTTTGAGATATTGGCTTGAAAAGTAACGTGGTATTGTTGGTAGGAAAATTTTCACCTACTTGTATTCCTGTAGATGAAGGTGGAAGCTTCTGTTGTATATTCAAAATAAATGGAAGATGTTTGTATATTCAAAAATAATTTCCTAAATGTGGTATGTTAAGAGATTTCTTGCACATTGCATAAGTTTATAAATTGAATTTCATAAATTTTTGGGTTCATATGTTTTTTTGTGAGTCTGTTTTTTTAGTTGAATAGATTTAAGAATTGAGTGGTGGCTGCGAAAACCAACACTTTGATTTGGGGTCTTGGTCTTTGATTTGCATCACAAATTGTTCTATACAAGGCAAAATATTTAGCTACAACAAAAATTAGTTGTCCCTTATAGATAGATGAATGCGTGTTTTGTATGGATAAATGAATTATTTGAGTAATATTGCTTTAGTATACATATGAAAGACTATGTAAAAACTTGGTATTTTTTTACAACCTATAAGGTTGTTACAAAATATAAAGACTATCGAAAATGAAGGATATAAAACTATCATGAGATGTAGGAAGGATATCATCACTAAAGAGCATAAATGGATCCATCATAAAATTTGAATCTAATATAAAAATTAAAACATATATAAGATTTTGAACAAAAAAATCTAATCCCAAGGCCAAACCTTAGGGGTGTAGGAAATGTTTAGTTCACCAATTTATGTAGAGGAAAAAAACACCCTATAATAAATAAATTAATTAAATAATGATAAATAAACAATATTTAATCCTAGAGTTCAAAGTTGAACCTAAACTAACGATTCATTAAGTAATCATTTAATCTCAAAAAAGATAAAGCGATGATAAGAGATTTATGTATCTATGTTCCAATCATTGACATGTGGTTGTAACTGATTTCTAAGATGATTGTGACATAATCTATTATTAAATCTCAAGTTTATGATTATGTTTGATGCACAATTGACTACAATGTGCAGTTCATGGCTACACATACAACCTTGATTTGAAAATGTGTGGCCTTGTATTTCGTATGCAATCCTAAACTCTATCAAACAAATCTTTACTAAGCCTTTTCAATTATAAATATCTTGACTAGGTGGTGCTAAAAATTACTAGTAGAGCTTGTTATGGAGTGGGAGAATCTACACATTATCTTGATTATAATCATGCTAAGTTAGATTGATTCAATAGTGGTTGAACAAGTTTGAAGACATACCAAATAGTCATGCAGTGACGTCTAATGCTAGAAATCCATTGCTAAATGATTGTCTCTATGCTCTTTGCTATTTACTTAATGATTTTTCCTCCCCTGCTTCACTTCCTTTAAAATGACTTAGGACTCTCATTTTTATATAAAACCGTAGAAGTTTGAATTAGGTCGAATGACATGCATGCGAACAAGTTGTAATGATTTAAATCGTAAAAAAATGGCTCAAAGAGCAAAGTATAGTTTGAATTTTAGGGTCAAGGCTATATATATGATCATGACCTACTAGAAGATGATCCACATTCTATGACTTTAGAAAAATAATTTGAATTTAAGATAGAGTAGAATTAACATACATGCAAATAAAATAAAATAAAATATTAAATATGAAATCTTAAAGAATACCCAAAGCTAATTTCATGCTTCTTCAATATTTAAAATACAATTATTTAAAAATATTTAAAAAATATCACTATCCCTATAGGGAAGAGGGGCCCATAGTAGGGCAAAGACCAATAGTAGGGATAGAAGTAGTCCTCAATGGGCCCCACTGTGGAGCATTTAATATCCACTTGCAAAACACTTTTTTCCATAAAGTACATAATCTGACAAATCTTGTGATGCCAAATCAGCGAAACATGTTCAGGGACTCATGCTCTACTATGAGCCCCTATGTGGTTTTACAAAAAACATGCTGATGTGACATCATATTTGATGATGTGATCTTAAAAATAATTTTTTTAAAGAGATGAATTGACTTTTTTGAAATCATGAAATTCAAAAATCCAAAAATAGACTGCCCTGCTATGAGCCCCTCTCCCCTACCTATCTAATTTATGTGATCTTAAAAATAATTTTTTTAAACAGATGAATTGACTTTTTTGAAATCATGAAATTCAAAAATCCAAAAATAGGCTGCCCTGCTATGAGCCCCTCTCCCTACCTATCTAATTTATGTGACAAATTTAAAAAGACGTATCTTAAGATCTGTCTCATTAAAGGCTTTATAACAAATTTTATGATGGCAGAAAGAAAAAATGCTCCCAACTTTTAGCAGTCCCCTTGCTACCGACCGCTGTTAGCCACAGTAATCTGCTTGACTATCTAGAGTGCGCATATAGTAAAAATATCTAAAGCAAGATATGTTCCAATCTGACGAGGAAAAATCTAAATTACAGCCTCTGGTTATTGCTATCACGAGTCTTTGTGTCATTCCATATAACTGGCGCGTGGCTGTCGGTTGCCACGCATTCAAATTTTTTAATCGTGGTTTCAGTATTATCACTATGGTGTTTCAGTTGCGTTCCTTGCATCCTCCGCCTGGCTTGCTTTCTTCACCACAGATGACAGGTAAGTTTGCTTTTCCTCTTCTTTTTTTAAACTTCAGACTGGGAAAATGAATCCTTATAACTTCATATGCACTAGTTTCATTTCGTAGCGTCTTTTTGTCTGAGGGGCAAAAATAATACGTTTTTAGCAGCAACGTGACAAGAGTTTTAGACCTTTGGTCGCTCAGAACTTAGTTGGTTGAATCTTAGTCCTCTTTGTAGAGCCTCATTTCGACATAAGTAATTTGATTTTAGTACTCCCGCAGAAAATGCTAGGTACCCATTTCAAGTTATCCGTTCCCACTTGCTTAAATTCTGGACAGTTCACGGGTTGACAATGAAAATAGCAATTTACCATGCTAAAAGAAACTAGCCACAAGCAATTGTAGTCCATTGGCCTGCATGAGGGTCCTTCTACACAATATTATTCTCTGAATAAGAAATCTCTTTAGTGAGAACTGAGAGCAGAGGAGAGGGGGTTGGTTCTGCAAAAAATCAATTTGATTTCTCATGCAACAGCATGCAAAGTATTCATGGGCTTTTTAGGCTCAATAAACTTGTACAATAGAAACAATGCATATTGAAAATAAAAAAATAATATATTGAAAGAGAGCAAAGAGCCCAGCACTATAGTCCAAGTTAGGGTTAAAAGAGCCTAGCACCATAGTTCGCAAACTTGGACTCCAAGAGTACTCGGAAAGCCAAAAAAAAATTCGACTCAGAGTACTTTGAAAACTCTGGCACCTTAAAAAAACCACTTAAATTTAAAAAGGAAAAATATTTTTTTTGAAAAAAATATAAATTTTATACAAAATATAGCTACATAATGTATCAAATGAGTTTGGTGGGTATGGGCCCTACCTCTAGTGGATATGGGGCACCCCACCGGGGGCAGCACCCCTTGCGAGGGTTTGGGGGCAGCGTGCCAAAGCGCCCTTGGCACATTCCCTATTGCGATACATGCTGAGCGACAGAGTGGGGTCGAAGGTGGAGTTCCTGCCACCAAGCTCAAATGAAGACCTTCACACAAACCTTTGTGGCGCACACCATTTTCATAATTTTTTAAAAGGCATAAAACAATGCTTATAAAGCCAAAAAAACAGAGTTTTTGCAATTGTCTAACCCATGTATTTTTCCTTAAATTTTGACATGTTACTGGTGCCACGAGTTAAATGGAAAAACTCACTGTCTCGTTTATGGCGAGTTTTTTGAAAAAAAACTTGGTGAGTAAACCTCACCAAAACTTGCGGAGCAAAAAAGACAGAGTGATACTTTAAAACCAGGGTGAAAATAGAAAATCCATTAAAACATCCAAATTCTTTAGTGGAAATGGCTACAATAACGGTTCCCAAAAGAAAAGCATGAAAAGTATACGACAAATTTCTAACAGGCTTGAAGTATGAGCACTGTTTTGACTTTTGAGTGTCCCCCATTGTGAAAATACAGGCAGCAAAACTATTCAAATTCTCAGCTCCATATGCTTATATAGGCAGAAGAAACCCTATTTCTGGATGTTCAGATGCCAGATTGTTGGGCTTTAATCATTTGCATGTCTTGGTTCACATACAATCTATTCCTGGTATCATAAGGGACCAGTAGCTAAGTTATAGAGTGCCTCAGCATGCAAATGGGAGGTCTTAAGTTCAAATTATTAGCGAAAATAACATGGAATCAAAGCCAGTCTGGGAGATCTACACAAAGAAATGTAGCTGTAGGGGCTCTTAAAATAACAATCTACCCTCTGCATCTTAAAAGAACCCATTGCTCAGTGCCCCAACCCATCATGCTACAGGAGATCCTAAGTTCCAGTCCTTACTAGTTAAAAATAACAAAGCTGGCATTCTTGGGTTTTTACCATTTGTACAATTGGAATGAAATTTTCTGGCCGGCCAGAATTGCCTGGCTCTAGACGACTCATGCAGATTCCTTCTCAAAGATTTCTCATCGGCACAACTTGGCATTTGGTTGTCTTCATAAGTTGGCTTAGCTTTTGAGTGATAACCCTCACAATCTCAAATTTTAATACAGAAATCATTACGTTTGTTAGTGAGTGCCTTGATCTAAACTAGAGTGTGTGGAGATTAATTAAATCACATGGGCTACTGGAATGTCAATTGTTGAGAATAGCAGACATCAGTCTCTTTTATCATGTAATGGTTATAGCACATTAGGGACTTTGTTCCTTATTGGAAGGTATTTTATCTCTTATTAGGATCCTTGGATTCATTGAGACTGGCAAATTCATTGGACTGTTGGAAAGGGAAAAAGTTTCAATTTTCAAAACATTCTTGATATACTCTTCAATTACAAATATTCAGTTATAAGAATGGCACTTGCACTTTTGAGAGTTAAGGGACATGAAAGAGAAGAAGGTTGGCGATAACAACAAGAGCAAATAAAATGATACACTTGGATATGTTTGTTAAAAGTTGCCATTTACATTATCATCGTATTGGACCATGCTTAGCCTACTAATTTTGCTCAGTTTTGAATTTACATACCCATGTATTGGACCAGGACCCAGCCCAGAACCCAACGAATCGGTAACTTAGAAAAACACCATAAATTGCCTAGGGGGGCATCTCATAGCTCCATAGGCAATAACCTCTTCCAGACAGAGTTTGATTCCCCACATCCTGCAATTTGCTTGGACAAGTCTGATCGGATTTCTTGGAACCCGCTCTGATACCATGTTAGTTTTATATCAGACATGTAAGCAAACATAAAATTCAACACCACATAGAACAATGAACACGGCAGATACCCTGGGAAAACCTTCCTACTCAAGAGAGAAAAACCATCAAATAATCTCTCATATATATCATATAAAAGTGCAGAATACTGCTTACAATCAGGCCTTGCACAAGGCTGAGTATATACAATGAATGGAGACACTCCTCCATGAATGGTAACACTTTTCTTTGAGAATGGATCTGCTGCAAGAGAAGGCGAACTGCTGAAGAAAGGCGAACTGGAATGAATTGAACTTGATGTTTTGAATGAATGAACTTCACCTTGTATATATACAAAGCAAGGTGACTTTTCATCTAGGTCGGCTCCCTTAGATGAAAATAATATAAAATATAATTGCAAAATGTAGGCCGACTTGCCTTTAATTAAGGAGAAAATATCTCCTAAAGCTACCAAATGCTAACACTTCCTCTTAGCTAGGGAGATATTTTTCAGATATCTATGTCATGGAGTCTCTCAACATGACGCCCACAATGGCTACACCCATTTGTGAAAAGCACAAAGGTTCACCACGGAGTCTCTCAACGTGATGTCGTCATGGAGTCTCTCAACATGATGTCCACCATGGCTACTCCCATGTGTGGAAAGAAACACACGTACAAGTGCCCATCACAGAGTCTTTCAACGTGATGTTGTCATGGAGTCTCTCAACATAACGTCTACCATGGCTACTCCCATGTGTGGAAAAAACACAAGTACAAAGGGTTCATCACGGAGTCTCTCAACGTGATGTCGTCATGGAGTCTCTCAACATGACGTCTCATTTCAATCTTAGAGATGAACAGGGGCTCGCACCTCATATTTCTCCGTCTCGGAGAAATATACACTACAAGGGCTTTCACCTCATATTTCTCCGTCTCAGAGAAATATACACTACAAAGGCTTTCACCTCATATTTCTTCGTCACACAAAAATATACACTACAAGGGCTTTCACCTCATATTTCTCCATCTCAGAGAAATATACACTACAAGGGCTTTCACCTCATACTTCTCCGTCACAGAGAAATATACACTACAACAGATCTTCATGATGATGTGACTCCCTTTGAAGCTCCAAGTGCTTGCATCAACCTCTTGACCTCCTCGTCCAAGGTTACCTCTGTTGGTTTGTCAGACTCCCTTTGAATAACATTTCCTCCTCTTCAAATTCCTTATGCAATCTCTCATTGTCCTTTTGTTCCTCGATCCGTCCTGGAAGCATTTTAGAGAGATTAATAAAACTATCCCGAAGAGAAATGCCAATGCTAGAAGCATACATGATTCACTATTCCCAATTACATGAAATTTATTCATGATACAAGCATAAAATACTTATCTCTTTATGTTGATTCTGTTGTAGCCATTTTACAGCTCGATCTCAATCAATTTGCAACGCATTCATCTAAGCACAACACTTGCGCAGCATGATGACCTCTATACTGACACGACAGATATATAGAGACTTACCTTTAGTTACTCCGCCCCTGAGATGTATCAACTTGTTCCTTTAATTCCTGCGATGAATAGAAGGCTCGGCCTAGGTCATGTCTCCTTCAGAGTAGTCAAAATTTATCATTCGATAGGATGGTTCAGCATGACTGAATATTTCACCTCTACTGGCATCGCTCCATTCCAAACTCCCTTTGTACACATATACTGCCAGGTTAGCATTTAATTAACACACATTCAATGGCAATATGATTTAGATTTTGTCTGCTGCGCTGGAGCTTCTCTACCTTACCAGCTACTCATGTGACACCTGTATCTCTTACATGACAAATCTCTTCAGTCGAATCACTTACCTGGCATGAGCTCCTTAAGACTTCTAAGATATGTGGTACACATAAAATTTATATCATAAATCAATACTCTTGGTTCAGGCGGCAAAATCAACATCCATTGTTGTGGCCAAGCCTCATGGCTTTGGCCAAGCGATCGTGCGATAGCTTGGAAATCACTGAACATGTCGGGTAAGGAAGACGAGAAACTATACACCAACAAACAATGCTAGCGCCATTCACACAACTCCATCCTACATTCGAGGGCGATATCCCGGAAGAAGCGACATCCTGCTGAGGAAAAGACCAGAGATATAGAGATAGATGATCGGTGTGGCAACACTAGGGCAACCGGGCATATCTTAGGACTAAAGTCTAGATAAGTGCTTGCAGAAGGAGACATACCCAGATCTCACGATTGGCATATCCGAGGCTATATTTGGATTCGTCATGCATCAATTGCATAACTGTCTATCACATCTCCTGAGAGTTGCGAGTACCATTTATCACCAGGTCTAGAGTTATCTGCTTTCGGAAGTGAAGCTCACAATCACTGGGGAAATGTATAAGCGTTCTAGGAACTCCGATATCTTCCAATAAATCCAACAAATTAAAACCGACCTTCAAATTTTATAACTCAATAATCTGTTCATCATTTAAAAAAACACCTAAGTTGCCGGTTTGGATTCGGGGGTTCGGTTCGCCGGTTCGGCAAAATTTTTTGGGGGGTGGGTTCGGTTCGTCAGTACAAATTACAAAAATGTGTAAATATATATATATATATATATATGCAGCCTAGAAGCATGAATTAGGATTAGAATATCACATAACATCATATAAACAACAAAAGCACCATAAACTTGAATGCCATTTAAAACATGCATGATAAATATTCATTGTTCAAACTTCAAGTTCAATAGCTTCAATGATCAATCTTCAACTCCTTTTGTCAATCCAACAAGCAAAAATAAGAACTCAGCCTCTTGGAATGAAAATGCTTGTTTGCAAAACAAATGAATAAAAATGAGGTAGTTTAGGTGTTTAAAGTGTTTTAGAGGTCACTTTTAGGGCCTTGGGCGTGGGTCAAAGTCAAAAGGGAGAAATTATTAAAAAAATGCAAAAAAAAAGCTTTTTGGGCTCCCAAACCCGTCGGTTCTCCTTGGGTTTGCCCGGGTTCGACCTGGGTTCTTCTCGGGTTCGCCCGGGTTCTTCATCGGCGAACCAGGCCTCAAAATCACGGACCTTGGTCGAACCCACAGAGGGACCGGACCAGGACCCGTACCAGACGCGAACCCGGACCAGGACCCAGCCCATAACCCAACGAATTGGTAACTTAGAAAAACACCATAAATTGCCTAGGGGGGCATCTCATAGCTCCATAGGCAATAACCTCTTCCAGACAGAGTTTGATTCCCCACATCCTGCAATTTGCTTGGACAAGTTGATCGGATTTCTTGGAACCCGCTCTGATACCATGTTAGTTTTATATCAGACATGTAAGCAAACAGAAAATTCAACACCACATAGAACAATGAACACAGCAGATACCCTGGGAAAACCCTCCTACTCGAGGGAGAAAAACCCAACAAATAATCTCTCATATATATCATATAAAAGTGCAGAATACTGCTTACAATCAGGCCTTGCACAAGGCTGAGTATATACAATGAATGGAGACACTCCTCCATGAATGGTAACACTTTTCTTTGAGAATGGATCTGCTGCAAGGGAAGGCGAACTGCTGAAGAATGACGAATTGGAATGAATCGAACTTGATGTCTTGAATTAATGAACTTCACCTTGTATATATACAAAGCAAGGTGACTTTTCATCTAGGTCGGCTCCCTTAGATGAAAATATTATAAAATATAATTGCAATATGTAGGCCGACCTGCCTTTAATTAAGGAGAAAATATCTCTTGAAGCTACCAAATGCTAACAAGGCCAGTGGAGAAGACTTTGATAGATTGTTAATTAGATAAAGAAAATAAATTCTATTAATGTCCCCTAAACTAAAAAAATAGGTCAATGGAATTCATAGCGCAGATAAACTTTCAATAGAGAAGTAATAGGTAGATAAGATCCTGGCTTATGAAATGTAATCAAACACTGATATTGAAGAAATGTAAATAAAACAAGAGGGGCAAACTCAAAATATTAAACCTCAACCCATAAGAACAAATAGACCAGAAGATTTTGGTGGGGACACCATGACAGGGACTAGTGATGCCATTTGCCTGTTTTTATAAATGGAATTTTTAATTATATGCTAGATTGATTTGGGATGATGGCAAGTAGCTATGTATGCCAATGTTTTTGTTTCTATTTTTTACTGACTGCACACTTTTCTGCAGGTTAGAAAGCCCTTTAGTTAGTAGAGATCCTTTTCTCAAAAAATATCTTGTAGTAGTAATCCACCTTCTGTTAAGGAAACAGTAGTGTAGAGTGGCAGTCGATTTATCTATTCTAATTTATTTCCAAACTAATAAAAAATTTGCCAGACCTTTTACCTTTCATAAATTCACCTGAAGAAAAATTCGTGAGTGCACATTCTAGTGGGATGAGAATGAGAAAATGAGTAATTAATAAATTCTCACTTTTTATTTAAAGAAATGTTCTAGCCACTTTAAATATATATCCAGGACTCGGTGAAGTGATTAGAGCTTTTCGTGAGCATTGCTTATGAACATGAAGATAGTGTGTTCGTCCCACTATTATTCATGAGGCCTTTTCTATATTTGCATAAAACTGCTCCTACAATCAGGTTTGAAAATAGGCTATTGGCTTTATTGGAAGAGCATAATGAACTTGACATTTTCAAATCCTTTTAATGAAATACTTTTCTTACTTGAGGTTTATTGGAATGTTTGGAATTATATGTTGTATCTTGGGGGGAGGGTTAGGTGGAGGGCTAAATCATATAGTTTTCCTTCAACACATGGTACAAATTCTCTTAGGTAGTTTTGTTTATTAAGTAGGCTGTATGAATGTTTTGGATCTTGGTTTAATCTCTCAAGTTGCTTGTTATATCGGTTAGTGGGAATCAGCCTCAAAGTTTTATAATATTTTGACTTGGGTACTAAAATCACCTTATAATACACATCTTTACTAATTATTTAACATTTGTGTTCATAATTGATAATACAGTGGGTGCATTCCATAGCCACTTGGATCTCATTAGAACCATTACATTTACTTTTATGACAACTCCACAATGCAATTTCCCTTAGCTGGGAGTCTATTTTCATTTACTCTAAAGAGACAAAGTCCATAATACAAAAATCCATAGTTAAGAAGCTGTGTAAGATTTCATCCTTCATTAGATTGCTACAATATGAAAATTTAACTCCTTTTCCATTTTACAGAATGCCTCATCAGTAAGGGGAAAATGTTTAGTAGAACATTGTGGCAAAAAGTGCTCCAAACTAGTGCTATACAAATCTGATGGGTAATCCCTACTAGCTAATGCTGCTTTTGACCATTCTTAATTGCAAATTAGAGGCCCTTGATGTCAATTGCTAGCACTTCTTGATCTTCCTTGTAAATGGCTGCTATTTATTTTGTGAATGGTGTATTTGATCTTGTCAATTCTGTTGAAGGTGTTCTGAGTTGTGAAAGCCATAAACAGATGACATCTAGTAAAACCAACCTAAAGCCTACACATGCTAATTTCTCCCTCGCATCCTCTCTAAGATTGACATACAATAATACAAAATAGTTTTCCTTGCCCTTCGGAAGGATGGTCATACTCCAAAGCATCAAAAAATTACTTAGCAATCAAAATCAAATTCAGGATAACAATTGCACGTCATCTTTACAGGCTTCGTAGGAAGCTGCTGTAGAATTTGAATTCAAGGGAATATTATCTATCTCCTCTACACACCTGTATTGCTGTGAAATAAAACTAATTCAGGAAGATTCTAAGATGCTGGGACATGTTGGTGTCGGTAATACATTATGGGTTTTGCAACTATATCTTTACTAATCCTACATCTGTGATTGTGTTGCTCGTGGCACCTTTTAAAGTTTTAATGTGACCATTTGAGTCCATTTTTTCGACTTTCTATTAGGTTTGTGAGCTGCCAAGATGCACTTTGATTGGATCTTTGTGGTTGATCATTTTTTTTGAAATGGCCATTTCCAACACTTTCAATGTCTAGAATGTGTGATTAAAGTCTTCCTCTATATCAATCAGATTCTTCCTCTATATCAATTAGATTCCTCATGTATAACAAGGTCCAATTTAGCCTAACTTAGTTGATATTGGATAATTACAGATTTGAGATTTGAGATTCATCTTTGACTTTTGGAAATCTATTACTGGGCCATGCATGAAAGTTTGAAACTAAGTTGGACTGGATTAAATTAAAATAGATCATATGTAAGAGTATGAGCCAATGTTCCACGAGGTTGGCAGGGGGCTGTAGGGGACACATTTCGGGGATGCAGGGGCAGGGGGTCTAAGTTTGGGGGTGGCAGGGTGATGGCAAGGGGATGGCGGCAAGGGGGCAGCAAGGTGCTGAAATACATATAGTAGTTGAATAATTAGTTATAAAAAGATGTAAAGTATAAGAATTATACATCTTGGAGACAACTAGGAGTCCTCTAGACGTCTTGAGGACACCCCAGCACCCTCGAAGTCCTAGTGGCATCTTGGAGACAGCGATACTAGAGGTGGGATGGTGGCGTTGGTGGTGGGCTGGTGGGGGGGTGTCCCCCCCAAGTCCCCAAGTCTTCAAGATGTCCCCATCTAGGAAACACGAGGTTTTTTGGGGGGGACACATCCACGTGGAACACTGGTATGAGCAGAAGAACTGTGTTTCCACTTTCCAGGTACGATTCGCCTCGGAAATTGATTCAATTATGAATCAACCATGAAATTTGGTAGGGTACAATTTTTATGGGTCAGAATTGTGTGGAGTCCTTGACATGCATACCTGGGTGATTCCAAGTTGGATGTGGCTTTTTCAAGGTGATTACATTTAATGAAACCCTAAAATTTGTTAAAAAATGTTGTAAAATTGGTGGGGGCATTTCCAAGGTGATGGAGGTGGCTACAAAAGTGTAAAGGCATGAGCCATTGCAACTGTGACCAGACCTGCCAGGCTTAGGGTCACATCCAACATCACCTTGTTTACATTTCAAATAGAGCTGTGCCCACAATCAACAAACAACAAGCATTGTTATGAAAAACTTAATTTGAACTCAACATTTAAAAAGACGAATCATATGTCATGGCCAACCTGACACTAGCATAGATGAAGAACAGAGTAGAGTTAAACTCTACAATGTATGTCTTCAACGTCTCAAACTTAAATGCCTCATCAAAGCTGCCAAAGGCTATGCCCAATGCCATCTTGATTACAAGATTGCCCTCTCTGAGCTATTATGTTCAGAGATGAGGCTAAATAATTTAACTTCTATGTTTTATAAAATTTATATAATTTCGTTTATAGTTTTTAAAAAAAATAAATTAATTTTCATTAATATTTATAATTTTATCAAATATTATTAATAGACATTTAGATTATACAAGTATTATTAATAGACATTTAGATTATATTAATATGGTATTCTGAACTTAATTCCTGCTTTTTAGGCTGCAAATAAATATATATTTGGACAGACATACCCAGCCCCTTCCTCCCTTCCTCCCTCCCCCACCCCAAAAAAAAACCAAAATCCTATCCTGTATCCAATTCTGATTTGGCAACTTAATTCCTCTCTATCTATGTCAACCTCTAGAAGCATTTTCCAGCTTCCCATGATCAGTGAGGATCAATTGATGTTAATTGTTGGTGATGCTCGACTGTTTGATGCTTACCAGTCTAGCACTACTATTGAAAAGGTTTGTTTGCTATATAGACTGGAACCAAGAGCATATATTGTGGAACTGGATGAGTCCAAGTAGAAAAGGATTGGATATGCTAGTTTATAGTTGTAATTGGAAAGGGTTTTTTCGGTTGAAAGACTCAATGCCCTCTTTAGATATATGGATATATCATATGTGTATACTGCCTGTATTCAAATAATCTACATTTTGCATCAATCCTATTTGGAGAACAAGGAGAAACGTAATGCAAGTTTGAACCATTCATTTTATTAATAAATATTTGTTGTTTGACATTGTTGGTTTGTATCAATCATCAGCACATTAAATTTTCAGAAGTTATTTTAATTTTTTTCTTGTCAGTCTTACTGGAAACAACTTCCTGTTTCAATATTCTCACATAAATATGTCTAATGTGAGTAGTTTCATCTCTAAATACATTTGCAGTGGGATGGTTTTGGACTGATTATGGAACCCCTATATGTATTTTTGAGCAGAGTAATATTATTTTTGCACTCAATGGAGAATATTGCATGTACTGGTTCCCTGATAAACTTGAAAATGTAACTTTTTCTTCAATGCAAAACTAACTTTATTATAGGTCATGTACAATTTGTACACTTTAAGAATTTTAATCTCTGTTTATTCTAAAATTTATTTTTCTGGCGATGACACAATGTGGAGCAGGTTCTTGCATGTTTTTGCATATTGACGTTTGCTGCCACAGTTTGTTTGAGGTTTTAACATCCCAAGTTGGATGATAGTGAGAAAACCACTAAGAATAAGGGGAAGAGATAGCCATGATTGGATCAGTGCTGGATGCCATTGCAAATACTCTTTTTTTGATCATGGAGCCCCTGTCCATGATCAAGCTCTTATGGCAACTCTGTGTGAGAATTGTTTGCTTTCTAACTCTTCCATTGTTTGGGCTTTTCAAGTTCATTTTCAATCTATATTTGGATGTGTGTTGGCGGTTAATATTATTGGGCATTGCGACATTTTCAATTCCTATCCGACTGTTCACTGCTCTGCACAGGGAGAAAGAGGTTGGTTATAATCACATCCCTGCCATGTTCCAATTTACATATCAAACGAGCATATTATTCAAGCTGAAATATATTTTCTTGAAATCCATTAAATTATCATTTCTTGGAATTGTTGTTAGGTGTTAGTTGTTAATAGAGCTGCATATTATTGCCATGTAACAAGTTTAACGGTTGATTTTATTTTTGGTTTTTAAATTGCTTACTACTGAGATGCAGGTGAAATATTGTCTCATTTTCATGCATTTTACTGTAATGATGCTGAATTTCAGAATATCTTTATGACTGTTTGTACACTCACTTAGTATCCAAGTTATTGATATGCACTCTTTGGGAGAGAGTTCTTTGTCCTTGCTGAGGTGTTATGGAAAAATTGAAAACACATGCATTACAAGTAACCAATGAACTTTGATTTGACTAAGTGATGTTAAAGCAAGATATATATAAAAATAGATCATGATCTTGAAAGCTGGCCAAATCCCAAAATTATTACAACAATGCAATACAACCTGAGACAGCCCTCTAAATTGGCCTGTTAACTTTGTTTGTCTAATACCTTAGTGTTTATATCTTCTCAATATTCAAAATCTAATCTCTATGAGGTGGTATACATAATTGATAATCCTATACATCTGTCTAACCTAGCTGCTAAGAGTAGGTATGACTAAGACAGATAAGAAATATCCATTCACTCAAACCAGCTCTAACTAAAGTACCATATGGTACTAAAGCATTAGATACACTAAGCTCATCATTGATTGTTATAATGTCCCCTAACCTGATTTTCCCTAGAATTCGCCTATTGATCTCTAATTATAACAAATTAGGGTTCGGGTTTTCCACCTTAACAAATTAATTTCCTTTTATATGATATGATCTTGGATTGAGTCCTGCATTCATCACATGAACACCATTCACATGATGTATATATGCTTGTTAGGATTGGATAATTTCATCACACTCACAAATTATCAATAATGCAACAAATTTGGACATTGGGAGAGGGAGCATGATGGGTCCGCCCGAAGTCATATGCAAAGCCTAAGAGGGTGTATACCACAGCCCTCCCCCTTGGCAACTTGTACCGGCTTTCACCATTATGTCCCAAAGCTCGA
Source organism: Sequoia sempervirens (assembly GCA_007258455.2). Lineage (NCBI taxonomy): Eukaryota > Viridiplantae > Streptophyta > Pinopsida > Cupressales > Cupressaceae > Sequoia > Sequoia sempervirens. The sequence goes on along the minus strand of VDFB02256132.1, from coordinate 223,811,194 downwards.
AGACACTTGCCAACCTGTGGGATCGGGTGGAGATCGCGAGTGGCTCTTTTGGCTCCTACCACTACACCTCAGGCCCTACCCTCGCAAGGAGTTGGGCGGAGGTCGTAAGTGGGCTTCCAGCCCCTACCACTGGCACCTCAGGCCCTTCCACAGGATGGCGTTCAGACAGTCAATGCAATCTTGATTCAACTCTAATAATAAAACTAATTTTAATAAGCAATATGCATGCAAAATTCAGACATCTAACATTCCCTTATTATGCAGAATCAGATTTGTACCAGTATGTAAGATAGCTACTAATAGATTCCATAGAATTAGGTTTCTACAAATATATGAAATAGCAAATAATAGAGTGTGCAGAATTAGGTCGATATATAGAGCATTCAGAATCAGACTGATATTTATATGTAAAGTAGCAAATAGCAGTGCATACAGATTCAGATTTGATATTTATGTAAAATGGCAAATAATAGAGATACACCTGATTGTATAAGACAGTCTGATAATAATAGATGATGCTGATAATCCTGTTGCTTTCCTTGCTGATATCTACCTTGTTCTTCCTTGGTCCATGATGATCCTCTCTGCCTCAAATGATCCCTCTTTATATCATGATGGAACTAAGAGACATAACCTTTCAGGTTATCCATTTGCTTAAGGGACATGGCTTTTTTTGTAGTTAAGAGTGATTAATCTTTATTAATGTTATCTTTTATGCTATCGCTGATCCCTTCTACTGTCCACCTTTAGTTACCTTTCTTTATGCTGAAGGAGGTGTCTTATCATTTAACAAATTAATCATCTTTCCTGATTGCGTCCTTCCATAATTGTAACCTACTTGATCATGTGCGGCATAAGGAATGTTTGCTGTTTAGTGTTATTTTCATTGTGATCAGCAATCTGATCTATATTTACGAGGGCATGACAGTCCTCCCCTCCCAAATTTGCTTGCCCTCAAGCAATTTTAGATTTGGATGGTTGAAGATTTCTTTGCCTTACCATGTAGCATCCTCTTGTGGTAATCCTTTCCATTTGATCAAAAATTCTGGGATAGTCTTATTCCTTAATTGCTTCTCCCGCATATTTAGAATTGCTTCCAGTTCCAAGATTAGTTTGTCCTCGTCGTGAAGTCGGGGTGAGTTCAAACATGGGGCAACTTGTTGCCCCAAAACTTTCTTCAACCTTGACACGTGAAAGATGTTGTGAATGCGGCTATTCTCGAGCAACTCGAATTCGTAAGCCACTTCACCGATCTTCCTTAAATTCTTATACGGTCCATAAAACTGGGGTTTAAGTTTTTCTTCTTTGCTTATTTTGATGGATGATTGCTTATATGGCTGCAACCGTAAGAACACTAATTCCCCCACTTCAAATGTTCTCTCAGTGCAGTTCCGATCTGCATAGATCTTTTGTTGATTTTGTCCTTGATGGAAATTGTTCTTGAGGGTGTTCATAATGTCCATGTTCTGTTGCACAAAATCCTTTGCTCTTGGTACTTGGCTCTCTTGTGAAATCAAACTTCCAAAGGAGGTTGGTTCGTAACCATATAAGGTTTTGAATGAACTCATCTTGATTGACATGTGGTGAGTAGTGTTGTAGCAATATTCAGCTAGATTCAACCATTTTACCCATGCATTCTGTTGGCCAGTGACGTAATTCCTCAAATATCCCTCTAGCCACTTGGTAATGATATCTGTTTGTCCATCTGTTTGAGGATGGTAACTTGTACTAGGTGTAAGATCTGCCCCTGCTAATCGAAAAAGCTCTTGCCAAAATTGCCTAAGGAATTGACTGTCTCGATCGCTAACTATATTCTTGGGTAGACTGTGTAATCTAAAGATCTCTTTACATAATACTTCTGCCACTTGGGGGGCCTGATACTTTGTGGGTATTGTGAATAAATGGGCGTACTTGGTGAGGCGATCCACTACTACATAAATGCAATCCTTCCCTTGTACTTTGGGCAATCTGGTTATGAAGTCCATCGAGATGCTCTCCCATTTTTGATATGGAATGGGTAAAGTTTGGAGAAGTCCTGCTGGATGACTTGCTTAGTTTTGTTTCTTTGGTAGGTCATGCATTCTTGTATGTGCTTTAATACATCTTTCTTGAGGCCTTTCCAAGAGTATCTTACCCTTGTTTGTAGGTTTTATAGTACCCTTGGTGTCCTATTAATGGGTTGTCATGGTATTCCTTAAGGATTTTTTCCTTCATCTTTGAGTTGGGCACAAGGAATATCCAATTTTTATATAGGATAAGCTCTTCCACTACTTTAACATGAACCCTTAGACAAAGGAGTAATACAGTTGGACAACAAGAAGGTTTAGACCATAGGTGTTATCAAGGCTCTTCCCCTAACCTTGTATTCTTGTCTTAGTAATACAGTACCCCAAGAAGTTGTTGTAATTGATATCTTGCTAGTGTTTAGGCTATGCTTACCAAGAGATTTCACAGCCAAGATAGGCGGATATTTGTCTTTGGATTGGTCTCACTTGATCTTGAGGACCAAATATGGCTCGAAAATGAAGGTCTTCTTTGAGCCACTATGATGAATTTTGAAGCGGTGAACACTTCTTTCTCAAAGAAAGAGATGTATTGCATAGAAATACTCGAGGAAGGAGTGGTAGACAATAGGAGCCCGGAAGAGGAGGTCCTCATCAATGAATTCATCGAGAACGACCCATTTGCAAACTTAGATACCACCGGCCTTGGGGCTTATGTAATCCATGATGAGGACAAGCTATCCCTAAAGTCATGAAGAAAAAGGAGGATCAAAGAAAGGAACCTAAAAATGAGTCCAATTTCTGGACTCTGCATTTTGATGGTGTGAAATGCAAGACCGGCTCTAGAGCTGACATCCAGTTGGTGTCTCCATCCAGGAAAGAGACCCTTAGGGCCTTCCGCTTCCATTTTGTTTGTACAAATAACAAAATTGAGTACGAAGGCTTGGTCCACGGCCTTAGCCTTGCCGAGTGCATGGGTGTGAAGCAGTTAAAAGTATTTAGAGACTTCAAATTGGTAGTAAAACAAGAGGAATTACAGCCCCCAAAGGTCGGCATGAGGTCTTACCGACATCGGGTATGGGATTTAATTGAAGCGTTTGAGGCCTTCAACATTCAGATCATCCCAAGATCCATGAATGCGGAGGTAGACATAATGGTAGTAATCGACTCTCAATTCAATCCAGTGACCGATTTGTTAACTAATGAACAAGCGGTGTGGGTGATTATTAGACACGCTATCCCATACAATGATCAAAATTGGCAAGTGTTCGAGAGCAATGCCCAAATTGCCATGTTTCTCCAGAAGTCATGCAAGTTTGTAGAGCAATTGCAGCCAAAGATTGAGGAAGCCTATGGGGACCAAATTATCCAATTGAAGTCTAATAAACTTCTGAAGGGATTGATCACCCTAGAGAATCTTTTTGATTCTGATGATGCAAGAAATGACAAAAGGAAGTTTGTTGCAAACAAAAGTGACTACTCCTAGCTTGATGTAGGAAATGGGCGAAAATTAAAGGTAGGGAAAGAAGTTTCCCAAAAAGATAAGGATCGATTGATATCCTTTTGCAGTAGTTATGAAGGGGTTATTGCATGGACCTATAACGGCCTGAAGGGGTATGACCGCGAGGTGATCTAGCATACCATAGATCTGGTCGAGGGAGCCAAGCTGGACCGCCAAAAGCAAAGACCGATGAATCCAAAAATTGGGTTTCTCATGGCTTAGGAGTTGAGGAAATTAATTGATTCAAGGATCATATACCCCATCAAGCATTCAACATGGGTGTCTAACCTAGTTCCTGTAAGAAAGAAAAATGGCGAAATCTGACTCTGTGTAGATTTTAGGGACTTGAACAAGGTGTCCTTGAAAGATCATTACCCCCTTCCTTCCATAGAACAGATCCTCCAAACAGTTGCAGGCGTGGAGATGTTCTCTTTGCTTGACGGATTCTTAGGCTATAACTAGGTATGGGTTGAGGAGGATCAACATAAAACTACTTTCACTACAAAGTGGGGAACCTTCCTATATGCGAAAATGCCCTTCAGCCTCTCTAATGCAGGAGCTACTTTCCAATGGGCCATGGACATAGCTTTCCAAGGTCTAATCAACATAATCATCCTCATCTATCTAGATGATCTTATAGTGTTCTCCAAGAAAAATGAAGACTATTTTGACCATCTGGAGAAGATTTTTCAAAGGTGCCAAGAGTTTGAGGTATCTTTAAACCCCAAGAAGTATGTCTTTGAAGGCAAGCTACTAGGATATGTGGTATTGGAAGAAGGCATCTTGCATCTCTATCGACCTTGATAGAGTGAAGGCCATTAGGGACTTGACCGTATCAATAAACAAGAAGGGAGTCTAGTCTTTCCTGGGGAAGATTAACTTCGTTGGCTGATTCATATCTAACTTCGTAGGTTTGGTAAGTTCAATTACATTAATGTTGAAGAAGGACTAGGCTTTCAAATTGATCGTTGAAGGAAGGATAGTGTTTGATAGAATCAAGGAAGCAATATCCATCGCTCTTGTGCTAGTCAATCCCGACTTCTCTAAAGATTTTGTCATGTATGTTTATGGAGTGAACATAGCTTAGCAGCTGTGTTAACTCAGAAGGAGGATGAAGGAAAAGGTGAGCACTCCATTGCGTTCTACTCAAGAATCCTATAGGATATGAGACTAAATACAACTTTGTTGAGAAGCAGGCTTTCACCATCGTCAAGGGTCTCAAGAAGTTCAAACATCTGGTGGCAAAAAGCAAGGTAATGATTTACGTGGCACATTCCAACGTTAGAGAATACATCATGAAGGGTGAAATCACCAAGAAGAGGGCCAATTGGATCACTACGATTTTGGAATACGACGTCGAAGTCAGACTGACCAAGGTGATTTGAGGGAGAGGACTTTGCGAGTATTTGGCCCAATGTGCAGACATCTTGACAGATGAGCAAGACACACCAAAAACAGTGTTGGTAAGCCAATATGAAACTATCGAGTCTTGGGTCGTTGATAGAACCCACTTTATGGAAACTGGCCGATAATCGGACGGTCTTCTTGTAGACAAAAGAAGATTCTATAGGCTGCAAGGAGTTAGTTATATGCTGGTTCAAGGAGTCCTTTTCAAAAGGAACTTTGATGGGGAATTACTTAGGTGTGTTGACAACCACCAAGCCAACAAAATCCTACAAGATATGCATTTTACCCCCTCGGGCGGACATTTCTTAGCAATAACAATCGCAATTAAGATCATGCGTGTTGTATACTATTGGATGACCTTGTTTTCAATTGCTATCAAGCAATGAGGAAATGTTGGCAATGCCAATTTTTCTTAGGAAATCAGAAGAATTCAGCCATGCTGCTAAGCCCAATTGTGACTGATGAGCCCTTCGCGCTGTGGGGCTTGGATTTTATCGGGATGATCAATCCCATGTCTAGCGTAGGCCATAAGTGAATGCTCACTACCATAGACTACTTCACAAGATGGATCAAAGCAACTGCTTTGAAAGAAGCGACTGAAAACATGATCCTCAACTTCCTGGAAGAGCTGGTGACAAAGTTCGACCCTCCTAAAACAATCATATCCAACAATGCAAAGGACTTCCTCGATTCAAAGATTTCGGAATTTGCACTTAGAAATGGCATTTTCCTTAAGACTTCATCCAACACTACCTGCAAGGGAATGGGTTGGCCAAATTGACCAACAAGAACCTCATAAGGTTAATTAAGAGAATGGGTGCTGCCCGATAGAGGGAGTGGCATAAACATTTAAAAATAGCTCCGTGGGCTGATCCGATCACTCCCAAGCAGATTCTAAAGACGTCCCCATACGAATTGGTCTACGGGAAAGAAGTGGTCATGTCCATTTTGATTGAAATCCTTGCTCTGCAATTGTTAAAAGTTGTTGAAATAGATGAAAATGGAGCAATGGAGGTTAGGTTAGCAGAATTACTCAATCTTCAAGAAGTAAGAGAGCAGGCAAGTGACTCCATGATAGGCCATTAGCAAGTAGTAAAGAGATGGTTCAATAGAAAGGCATCCGACCCTGGTTTCAGGCTAGGAGACTTGGTTCTAAAGTATGAGGAAAGGGCCGCAAGGTTAGGTTAGCACGCAAAATTTGATTGCCTATGGAGGGGACCTTTCCGCATTGTCGGTCGACAGTAGGTAGGGCAATGCGTTCGAGTTGGTAGACTAAGAAGGAAATGCCTTCGAGATTTCGGTTAACGGAATCCACTTTAAGCACGTCAGTTGATTTATCGGCTTTTCTTTGCCCATAGTTTCCCCTTTTCACTGCTGTTTCTTTTTGCTAATAAGTATCGTTGGCACAAGTTGTTGCCATCCTGCTGCCAAGCATTTGCGCCTTGGCTCCCCTCATTTTGAAATCCTCCCTAATAGATAGTTATCCACCCCATTCCCCCTACAATTAATATTTAGGTGCCCCAATTGCATCACTCTTGTAAAAGTCTCGCTAAATCTTTCGTGCACGATTCCTCAAGCGTGTATCATCCTCATTATGGGCGCAAAACTCAAAAGGCTGCATAATGATTGAATTAGGAGTGTTAGCTGATAAATACCCAACTCCAGATCAAACAAAACATTTAGACACTCTAAGTTTACAAGAGCACAGAGCTGAGCAGAGAGTTTCTAGCGAAGAATTGAGTACAAAATTGTGATCAAGAGCCAATATTTAGTGCTTTCCAAGAACAAGGAAGGTTAATTTGGGAAGAATTATAAGATGGAGCCTTCTGGTTTGTCGTCTAGTGGCGGGCACCCTAGAAGATGAAGATCTCGCGGTCTAGGTGGTCACGGAGAGTGCCTCCCCTTCCAATTTGCAAGAAGCAAATCATATGCTTCGACCCCTGCACAGCCAAAGCCCACGATACCGAATGTGAAAAATGTGTCAAAGGGACATTATAGGGAATCCGCATTGGTCCTCGTCGTCACAGATGGGATCTTTGAAATTGGCTAAAAATACGAAAAATCTAAGGGAGGGTGCTCACGCCTGCATGCTCATAAAGGTCCACAACAACAACTGAGTCGTTTGGCTTCAGATTATGGAGCTCTACCCTGGCACAATATATGGTGTCACTTGTGCACCCATGCCCAGAGCTTATTGCTCTTTTTGCAGAGAAGTACAATGCCAATATTAGCATTATTACAGACTGACATAGCATTATTACAGACCACCACTTGAATTTGGAAATTATTGCAACAACGGTGAGGGAGATGCTTCGGTTCCCTAACGACCCCATTACATACATCTGTGATGTCGAAAGCGTGCACACTGTATGGGACACTCCTGTTCAGAAGCTAGGTTTCCTGAAATCAGCTCTCCACAACAACTACATAGAAGTGTCGCCTTTGCCCATCACTCTCTCGAGCTTTATGGCACAAGATATGAAGGACGCCCTCTCTATGCTGGCATTCATCTTCGGGCTAGATTCAGACGCTAATGTCTATGACTTCCAGTTGGGTGCAATCTTCCACCTGAAGACGGTGAGCAGGGAGAAGGTTTGCAAAATGGACTTCGCATACACCATTGTTGATGCCATTCATGATCAGTTGGTGAAATTTTCGGCTCAGATTACCTTCAAGTGTTCTTACCTCTTGCACATGATTCTTTACCAAGGCAATAGGTTCCTTTCACCATACTTCACCATCAACTCATTTGAGATGGGAACATACCCATACACAGTGATCTTCGTCTTTGCGTGGACCCACATCTTGTCGGCCATGTTGGATTACCATGAGTTCGCAGAGCGCTTCATGTCTTCGGTCCTAATCGACCTCAGTCAAGAAGCCATTACTTTCCAGATGATAGATCGCCAACAAGAGTGGCTCATTGGCTGCAAAATTCCATGTGACTAGTTCTTCAGAGCTCACTTTACTTTCATCCTAGTCCATGGGTTCAAGGAGGAGCCAATTCGGCTCCTGCACATGCTCATAGATAGGACCTTGGCCTTGGAGTTGGCCTGCTAGCTCGACGTGGTGGACTCAGTGTATGGTGCAAGCCGAAAGAAGAGGGCCCTATATGATGTCCCCTTTTCAAGAGGGGTTATTACGGTTTTGAAGAGGTCACAAGAGCGTCTACTTATGCTCAAATTGGCAAAGCTTGACTTGGATCAGATTAATGATCAATGGAGTTACGACTTGGCCGACCACATTGCCGCTCTGAAGATTTCCGCCCCCTTCATCCATGAGCCTCGATCATACTTCGAGGAAAATAAGTCACCAATGGAGGATGACAAAATATTATGTCAATTTATCAAAGACCCCCTCAGACACCCCAACCATGGGAGTCTTTTTACAAACCAATTTGGGAGTTTGATCCCGCGAAGCTCATGACCAAAGGTCTCGAAGCACAGCTTGTCGAGAGGGGCTGGAGCAAGGGGAAGTGGAAGCCTATTGGAAGTATAGGTAGGAAATCCACTAGCGGGAGCTCAAGTTTGAGGCGGTGGAAATCGACGAGCAGTTCGAGTGCATCTGGGATGAGTACCATGAAGAAGAGGCTCGGGTAGAAGAGGAAGTGTCAATAGAAGAGGAAGAGTAGATTGCTTTAGGTGAGGAGGAGGTCTATGAAATTCAGAGACCTTCAACATGGCCTCTTCTCTACACAACAACCTAGCAACAAGGACAAACACCCCCGGGACAATAGGAAGTAGAGGGCACTCAACCCAGCATAGGGGTGCAACCCTCCGGTTCTCCCTCCAAACCCCAATAGAAGAGGAGGAAAGTGCTTGAGAAGAAATGAGGAGATGAAACAGAAAAGGAGACCAAGGAAGCAGAGGAAGGCTTCATGTAGCCGCCCCCTGGCTTCACACAACCATCGCCTATTGTCACGTAGCCACCCCTGGTTGCTGCTCAACAGGTATGATTTACTCCCCCTCTTCTTTCCTTGCATCGTATTTCTTTACTTCTTCATTTCCTTCCACCATCTCCACCTCGGTCACCACTTAGCCATCCACCACACTTGTGTCGCTTTCCAACCCTTCGCCTTCATCCACCACAAATACATCCATCGTGGCACAATCACCGGCCATCCCTCTCCACGGCCTCTTGTCCTTCTCGCCTTACACATTGCTCACTCATCAGCTCATCCTGGGAAGAACAACGTTCATTGCTTCATAGCAGCAAGTGACTATTCCTTTCGGCTTGCCACAAGGATCCCCCTTCGTAGGGGAAATTATTTAGTCCCAAGATCAATTCAACCAACAGTTAGAGGCTGCAAGGAAAGCTTGGGAAGCCCAGGTAGAAAAAAGGAGATAGAAAGCGACCGAGGCCCTGATGATACCACATATGTGGTCTTTCTTTGACCCTGCACAACAAGCCCTGATGATCGCGCACATGACGCCGAAAGTGATTAAGCCCCATGAGCAAATGTAGCCTAAGGATTTACTCAATCCAAGCCCTCGACCCAAGTCTAGGCCAAGCAAGGCCGCATGATAGAGTGGGGTTGATGGAAGAATCACAGAAGTCCATGACAACAAACTACCTCAAGGTAGGTTGTCGACTGGAGAAGAAGGAAAAAGAACTCGCAAGAGTTAAAGCCATGGTCATCCGCCTCAATGCAGAGGGTAAAGCCAAAGACATGGAGCTCACGAAAATGAGATCCGAATTACAGAGCTGCGTTAGCTCTGAGAACTTTCAATTGGAAGCTAGCCGAAGAGCCCAACTGCAAATCTAGGTAGTAGAGCTGAAGGTTGAGGTGGAAGGCCTGAAAAAGGAAAAAGAGGCCGTAGAAAACAAGCTACAACCACAAAGGAAATGGAGCTTGCTCAGGCTCAGAAGAGTCTCTCAAACTCTATGAACATGCAACAACAAATGTAACAAGAGTCCTAGGCTAGGGACCAAGAGATCCAACAGCAGAAGAACGATCTCGTTGCCCGCTCCTAGATCGTAGACATCCTCCCAATGATCCAATAGTTGTATGTTTCATATTGGGAGAGGATAAAGAACGTGGCATCGTACTTGAAGCCAGTGCTTGGGTTCATTGCGGACTCACATGGATTAAGCACACAAGTAAGTGCGTCTGTGGAGCAAGTCCTCGCCTTTGTATCCCCCAAGGTCCAAGATTCGCAACTCCTAGTCCAGAAGCTGTAAAGCGCAACGGATGAGACTCTCCAGGTAAGAGGGTGGCCAATAGAAGGTAGGTGGCGGTGAAGGTGAATGAGTTCCTGAGCTGCAATAAGGCGGTTTCAAAGTGCAAGGCATATCTGAATGCCTTAGAGCAAGTGGTTCGGGCCATGAAGGGACACATTGAACAACTGGTCTGGTTAGGACTCCCCTCCTCGTTCCTCTCCGACAACATGGTCCTTTCTTAGGATGATATCAAATAGCTATTGATCACAAGGAAAAATGATCAGACGATTTTTGCAGCTTTAGGTCAAACACCGAGCGTCTTTGAAGTGGAGGCCATTTTGTAGCCACTCACCTAGCTAGAATTTCAAATGCAGGCAGTGGTACAAGGATTGAGCAGCTTCTTTAAGGAGATTATAGATCTGGGCAGAGCTTTTGAAGCTCTGAAGGAGGCTCAACCTTTAGAGGACAAGTGGACACCCCTGAGGTCCACTCTTTAGAAGTTGTAGGTTTTACGGGTTCCTATTTTTGTAGTTTTGCTTCTTTTTGTGTGAGGGCGGAGATTTTGGGTTCTTCCATCTGCAAGCGGATTCCCTTGCAAGTCGCTAGGACTGTGGATCGGATTCACGTTTTGAAGATTTTGAGAAGTTGGCTTTTAGTTATGGACATGCTTGAAGAGTTTGGTTATAGTGTCGGCTTCCTCTTTTCCTCCGAGACCCTTTGAAATTTTGGTTAAGTATCAGCTTCTTTCACTGGTGCCATGTGGCACCCTTGTGCTCATCCTTCACAAAAGAGTTCTTAGCATCGTCTAGGAGCAACGCCAACTCGCCACATGGTGGTTTCGCACACTGCCAACAAAATAAAAAGATAAAAGAGCTTTTAAAGGAGCGCTTGCTCCTCAGTATGACACGAGTTGTCATGATGCTCATTTTTTTTGGTGGCTCAAGCCTTGGCGAGCCCCAGCTTGTGCTATCGACTGAAAGATGATTAGGTGGGGCCCACTATGTAGGTATAACTAAAAGAAGGTAGAGTTTTCACGTGGCAGCTCTATGCGCCTCGAGAGCAAAGGAAGTTCCTGTATAAGAAAAATATGCGTCATTGGCTGTTTTAACAAATGGGACCCACATGTAGGATTATTTTTGGAGGGCCTTCCCTTGTGCCACACGTTGTCATGGTGCTTATCTAAGGGTTCTTCTTGTCAGAGCTTAAAGTTGTGCCATTGGTTGAAGGGAATGGGGCCCGTTTCTAGTAAGAATTTCAAGAGTAGTTTGGAGAGAGACACGTGTTGCCTTAGTGCTTTCTCTGAGCATCGGGGAATCATATGGCATTAGGGTTGCACTATATTTGGGATTTTGAAGACTGTCTGCACATATGAGCCAAAGCACTCCTGTTTAGTTACAATGGCCTCATCATGAGCACGAGCGCTAGGCTCCAGGTGTCGATTTATTTTGTCTTGTAAAATCCGCTATGCCAAGGTCGTTGTGCCTATATATTCAAGGATTCTTTCTTTTGTAAGGGGTTGGTAGTGGTTAGAAAATAGTTGTTGGTTTATGACTGTTACCAAAAAATAGTATTGTAATAGTTTTAGTTTTGAATAGAAATAGCAACAGTTGTTGTCTTTCATTCTAAGACCTTAGCAAGTGCCCCTCGCGGGAAGGATTAAATAGTCTATACTATGCCTTTGGGCCTTTGTATTTTGTTCTCCACCCAGTAATGAAGATGATGTGTTGTTTTGTGTTAAGTTGTGTGGAATAAATTGTTGTCTGTTATTTCATTTCTTTGCTTCTGTAGTGTTGGATTTTGTTTATATTGTCTACTTGAAACCATGCTCATGCTCTTTTAAATTGTTTGTAATGTTTTGAAGGCCCTAAGCTATATTATGCAATGTTAGGAATAGATACACTAGTAATTTTGGTGCATCGCCTTAGTTTTATTTCAGTTTCTTTTGCTTTTCCTTCTTTCCCTTTTCTCCCCAAATATTTGAATAGCCAGCTTCTAAAATCTCGGAGGTCGCTTTACAAACAGCAATTTCAGTCCCACATCTATATAGCTTCCCATAAGATGTCGTTTGTCGAGAGCAAAAGTTTTAGGCATCAACACACAACATGATCATGTATGTGATAGTTAGGATTGGGTTGTGGTATTGATTGATTCATGGTTATAGGTGGTGTTGTTGTTTAGTTTTAAGAGGTTGTTCTTATCTCTGAGATACTTGTTTAGTTCATTGTCTATGGTTAGTTTGCATGGATTTGTTTGGAAAATCGACTTTGTCTTTGATTTGGTGTTTGAGTCTTTAGTTCTATCTCAATTTGTGGGTTATTGGTGTGATGGTGAGTTTGCATGTTGGTTTGGTTTGAGATCTACGAGTTATGTAGTTGTGTGGGTTGGTACATTCCATTGGTTGTAGTGGGATGACTTATATGTGGATTGTTTATATGCATAAGTATTTTCAATGTTGATGTAGATTTAGTTAGATGGACTTGTTTGTGGTATTTTGTGTATTTTATGTTTCATCTAGATGAGAGGATGGATGATTAGAGTGCATGGATAGTTTGTTGTTGGGACTTGGAGCATGTGGTTTATCTTCTTGCCTTGGAGATCTTGGTTCTTTGGAGTTGTTGGTATTGTAGTTGAGTGTGTGTGGACTATGTGATTGCCATTTAGGAGATGGTTATCACAATGGCATAGATAGTTTGGTATCATGGTTCAATGATGCTTTGGTAGTGATGTGGATACATCACTTGGTGATGGATGATCTTCTGTAGTGGTTATGAGTGTCATGGAAAAACTCATGATAACTCTTAGATCATGATTCTTGTATACATTTAGAGTACTTTGACTTCTTGAGGTCCATTTAAAGGAGATGGTTGTCTTCATGTGATTGGAGATTTCGACATCTTGGTTAACCATGGAGGACTCTTGAAGTCTTTGGTGAGGTCTCAGTTTTGATAGGGGGTCCTTGGTTGAGAGGATGTTTGGTATTGTGTCTTGGTTTACTTGGATATCGGTTGGAGTTTTGACATAATATAGGTACTCTTGGGAGTTGGATATGTTCATTGGAGCATGTGATCTCCCAGGAGGAGATGTTAGATCATGACTTCTTGATGTGTTCCTAGATTCTACAAGCATGTAGTGGGAGCTTTGATAGTGGTTTGGTCAGGTCTCTTGGTATTGAATACATTGATCTTTTGCTTGGGAGTTTATTGATAGTGTGTTGTTGTGTTTGAATTTTTGGCATGGCCTAATCTATTTTAGGTGCTCATGGATACCTAGAGATTGAGGTGAGGTTGGAGTTCTCTCGGTTATTAGTGACTTTTATTGAGATAGTTACTCTTTGATGAGGTTTCAACAAGAAGATTGAGGAGCCTTCACCTTGATATGGATATGAGTTCATGATGGCCCTGATGAGATTTCTTAGAGAGAGTCATGGGTGCTTGGTGTATCTTGAGGAGCAATCTCATTTCCCACTCTTGGTTTACTCAACGGATGATCATCTAATAGATATTTTCCACTTTGTTTTTAGATTCATTATGTTTTATGCTGTCTTCTCATGAATATAGATCTTGAGCTATGCTAGTAGTTAGTTTTGGAGGGTTCATTTGAGGAGTGTTTGGCATGTCTATCCCCTTGTGCATATGAGTTTGTTTTATGATGATATTTATGAGTGAGGCTTACATTCATGTTGATTATATGAGATGCATATGTTTTGTTTGATCTATGATATTAAATATTTGGGTGTTGTTAAGGCTCTTCAGCTGGATTTTGTTAAGGAGATCTTACTTGGCACAACTTAGCACTTTGTAGTGTTGGTAGAAAGACATGGTACATGATATGGTTTGCAAGTTTTCTCTCTTTGGTCTTGTGTTTCTTTTTGGTGTTTCATGTTCACTTGACATTGGAGTTGAGGTTTGCATGGAGTCACTATGATCACTATGTTTGTGGTCATATGTTAATTCCATTTCATTGTTTTTTAATAACAATATAAGGGGATTTTTTAATCTTTTTCTTTTTTTGAGTGTTGGAGAACTTGGGAGAGGGATGGAGACTAGTTATGAGGGAGTATACAGTGGATTTTTTTGCAAATGTGGATCATAGTGATTTTTCTTTGCACTACATGGTTTTGATTATTTGCCACACCTTGGTATGAATGTTGATTGGTAGACTTGGTATGCTTTGATCTATTTTCAGATTTGACATTACCCATGTAGTGGGAGTTCTTAGATATGTATGTGCTTCATTGATAGGTTTTATACGAGTAGTTTAGAGGTTGGATATGTTGTTGTCACGAGTTATATTGATGGTTTTGGATACCTTTGGAGTGAGGGATGGTTGGATGTATTAGCATTTGTAGTTGCTATTTCTAGTCGTGTGGGTTTTTTCCTTGGCAGCAGCTTGGAGCCTTTGTTATCACTTGGATTTGATGCTTGAGTTATTTGGATTGGTGCATCTTCACCTTGGCTTGTTCGTTTTCTTCCATAGGTGGCATGCTGGTGGATGAGAGTTCTTGCTTGAGATGGTGATCACTTTGGATGTTACTGCAAGTTTTTGATGGAGCACAATAGCATGCTAGAGATTTATGTGGTTTCATGGATGGCTATGATGATTTATCTCATTGATTGACTCTTATGCAATGTATACAACAAGTGTTTGTACACCTTGCACAAAAAAAGTATTTATTTGTGGTGCATCTTTGGAGATGTGTTTAGTCACATTAAATATTTATTTGGGTTTAGTTGTAAAGTTGTATTATAATATTGGTTAGATAGTTTATGTGTGGGTTGCACATCGGAAAAATATTTAATTTTGGAAAAGCTTAGTACCAAAAAGTAAATGTTGGGGTCAATGATGTAACGACCTATCTCTTGCGTAAATTAAATTTTTTCAAAATTCCACTTCAATCATATAAAGATAACAAGTAACAAAGGCATTACAATAAAATTTTTCCTTTCTTTATTGATAAATGTATACAAGTTACAATATATTTCCACATGAATTCCATTTTCATTGCAAATATAAATCAGAGTTCAAAAGTAATACAGTTACATACATAGCTCGTAAGCTTTTGCACAAATAGAAGCAAGAAGGTCCAGGAGTCTGTCCTTTCAAATCTTGGTACATCGGCTGCTTGCTATGGAGGAGAAACATCACTCGGGTCTTTTCCGCTGTAACAACCCTACTGATCTACGGTTACAAGGAGTTAACTGCCAACTACCTTAAGCTGAATTGCAACTAATTGTTTCCAAGAGATCTAGGGCTTTCCAACGGTTCCAACTGTTTTCAAGAAGTAGTTAACAAATTCCATAACAGAATAACTGTCATTCTAGGGTTTACTTATAACATTTATCTCATTCTTCTATAACTAACTTTCAAAATTCAACTTAGCGACATAAATTACCATTTAACTACTCTAAAACAACAATTTCAATTTAATCATTGTACATATGATCTAGATGAATGACTAATACTACAGGAAGAAAAACATTCAGATCTTTTACCTGGAGTTAGGGCAAGAGAAAGATTCTACATTTGTCACCATCTTTAGTTGTAATGCTATTCAGAAAGGAAAAGAAATTATCATTAGGGGCTTTACCGCCCAACCAAGACTTGCTGGTCTCCCGAGTTTCTTCAACTGAAGAACCTGCCCTTCACGAGGATAATTAACAAGGATCAATTGTAAACGGAACTCTGAGCCTGGTGTCCATGAACCTACACTGCTGGTCGATCCATCTTCTGTAGGTTCCTCCTAGCAGTTGGATCATCCTGACTAGAGCGTATCTGGATCATGGAAGCTGACATTGCCGAACTGGCATCTACCTTGGCCAAGGATTTTATGTTGTTTTAGGCACCACTGTGCCGGATTCTCTGGCACTGCTGTGCTGATATTTTGGCACTTTTGTGCCGTCAGCACACACCCTTGCTCACCATGATTATTCGATAATTCAAATCAAGTATGCGCTTCATTGGTTGACAAGGGCTATTAGTACAAGCTGTACAGTTGATAATAATATAATTCGATTTGGTTCATTTATTAAGGAGTTTTATGGTTGACCAAAAGAAAGGGGCAAAGGTGTTCAATTTGCTGCACCCTAAATGATACCATGACAGTCTAAGAACAGACAAGCATGCCTTATAAGATCCTTCCAATAATTACAAGATTGAACGTTCTAGCTATACTCAGGTTCAAAGTGCCATACTACCACACAAGGTTTCTGTGCAACAGATAACAAAGTAAGGAAGGAACGTACAGAGCTTAAGGTTACTGCTCAGGAAGGAGACTATGTTAAATACCAAACATAAATATATAATTAAATAATTATTCCCTTGACCGGGTGATTGCTAGGTGTAGGCTTGCAAAAGAATCCAAGATTCAAAAATGGAAAGACAAGTTTCCAGAATTTTTCGAGACAAAACCAAGGTAAGAATTTGGACGATTAAGCATTTAAGATAGGGAAATTTCAGGGTCTCAACAGAGGTTCATCGGTTTCAAGCAAATGAGATTCATTAGATAGGAATGAGACAACACCGATTAAAAGAAGGAAAAACCAGTTAAGACAAAATTCGCAGGAAGCATTCACGCATTTAAATCTTTTACGCATAAGGGAAAATAAATGCTATGAATGTAGGATCACGTGCCTGAAAACAAATTCGGAAGTTGATGATTTGCAGACTCTTAGCTACTATTGATCACGTTCAGGTTTGGCTTTCTTTTTGAAGAAATCGGAATCCACTGAAGATTGACTCCGTGTGAAGAGAATAAGAATGGCATTCAAGACAAATTTCGTTCTCTAAATCTCCCGTCCGCCTCTACAGGAAGAACAATCAAAACGCAGCCCCGAAACAAACCCACGCCATGGCGGAAAACATAACCCCGTATTTCCAAAAAGGAAGAAGAGACAATAGACTTTCCCCAATGCCCATTCTCGGGTGAGACCAACGTCTTTAAAGGTTGTCGCTTCGAATTCCCCCATCGTGCTTCTTGAAAACCAGGTGTTACACAAAAGCACGATGGTAATGGCGAAGAATCCAACCTTCCAACACGTCTGCCATCTCCCGCACAAGCAACCCCCATGATGCGTTCCCAACAGGATTTTATTAATAGGCTTCTAAAACAATAATTCGAAACTTTTGAATTTGACTATTTGAAATCTTGTTATTATAATATGTAAAATGTCTTAAAAAGTATTTATATCTTAATTTAGACTTTATTATTAAATATTTACTTATTAATTATTTTATTTTATTTTTACTGAGGCCAAGGTTGTTTATACGTTGTCATAATCTTTCCAGAGTCCGATGACAATTAAATCCTTGTCAACTGCATCCTCTCCTTGATGATAGTCCCTTTTCCTTTCTTGCGATGTTGATCCTGCAACCACTTGACACCAGATGCTAGAGTTAGACTATATTTGTGCAATAATTCGGTTTTTTTTTTTTTTACAAGAAATAATAATAATACCATCATCATTAACAATAGATGTATTTACGCAATTAAATAACCATTCACCTTTTTCATTTTCAAATGCCACAAATAAAACAATTATTTATTCCATTGTTTCACATTCATATGAAAGAAAATTCATTAACGATATTAATGACCATAATTTCAATATCTTAACTTATTAAGTCCTAGGGGGAATGTAACATCCGCCAACCACGGACTTATAATGTGGTCCCCCACACACCTATCGTTAGATAGTTGGCCCTCCCTTCGAAGAAGAGATTGGTAGGGTATCCTTTAACGATTACCAACCGAGCATAGTGCTGTGTCCTACACAACTAGAACCTTGCTATTTCACAATCTTGAACTAGTACTCGGATCACAATGAACTGACAGTGTAGTCTCAACTATCTCACACCTAAGTGGATGTCGTACCTTTCACTACTTTGGCCAAAGTATTCTCATTCAGTACTTCGAATGAAGGTCATCTATCATAGACACTACTTAGGGCCGATTTGACTTTGGGCTACCTTACTCTATGCATAGGCTATGTCCTTCAATGGGTTCAACTTACCCCAGACTTCCTACTTCAAACAGTCTACTAAGAAATGAGTCAATCAACAAGTGTCTAATATCCTAACTCCTGATTTAGGAAATCTTTATCCTAGGAATGTAGCTTGTCATAGTTAACCTAATAACATAAGCTAGAGACATACTTTGTTTTGACATCATTTCGTTCCTAGTAGATATTAATTACTCTACGTATTCTCGATATACGAAGATCATACAAAATTGCAAACTCAATCAAATGCATATAAAAACCCTTCTTTATATAATGCAAATTAATTAAAGTTACCCCTAAGCTTCTTAAACATTTGATCCCCTTTCTACAACCCCTTTGTCCTTAAATCCTTCATTTCATCTACCATTAAAATGCATTAAATCCCCTTATGCATTTACCCTTAATTGTGATGATTTCCCTTATATATTTGCCCATAATTGCAATGAAAGTATATCAAAACATTTATAATAATCTTGAACTACTTACAATCATTAAACACAAGACTAAGAGAATGCAGCATTTCAAACAAGAATTATAATAAAATAGATATCATGCTTGATATTTTAAGCTCCTCACAACACTGTTCTTCTTGACACTCCTTCAACAACTTCTAGAATTCCAATTGGAGATGGCTGCTTTGCAAGTTTCTCAAGCTGTGATGATCTCTTCAAGTTTCTCTTCACTAATTGCACTCCTCTAATAGAATTTACCTCAATTTTGGAATCACTCTTCTCAAAGTTTAAAAGGGATTTAGCACAGTCAATTGACAATGGCTGGTAAAAACTTATGTTTTTCTCACACTCAGCAAAA
Organism: Sequoia sempervirens; assembly: GCA_007258455.2. Lineage (NCBI taxonomy): Eukaryota > Viridiplantae > Streptophyta > Pinopsida > Cupressales > Cupressaceae > Sequoia > Sequoia sempervirens. The sequence continues at coordinate 223,792,316 of VDFB02256132.1, read as the reverse complement.
AGGAAAAATGCAACAACAGAGAATAACACAGCAGCTAAGATAATGAATAAAGGAGCTCTCAAATTCGCAAGAAACAAATTGCTCAAGGATATCCAACAATGAATGGCTGGGTAAGTATTTATAGGCCTGAAATTGCAACAATTTCCTTCTTTGTGGGCATGTAGAATGACAACAAGGCGCCCAAACTCAGTCAAATGTTACATGGCAAGCATATAAACCCTATATCATCACAAAAGGAAGTGAATCGACCCTCTTGGAGCCAGCATTATCAAAATAATTCAACTTAAAGCTTAGAAATTGCCACCTACAGGAAAAACGTCCTTGCTTGGTGCATGAAAACGAACGACTCATGCTTGCTGCGATTTTGTCAAGTTTTAGCTTGCTACATCACACAATAACTGGTTGACGTTTCCTCTTCTCCAATGCTGAAAGTTTCCTCCATTATTTTTGCTGCGTTGAAGCTTTCTTCCTTTCATGGGAATACTCTCAGCTGTATTTTGGTTTATTTTCAAATGTTTACACCAAAATATTTGATTCATATTTCTTTTTCCTTATGTTTAGAAAAAGGTTCTATACTTTATGAAGTCTTTATGTTTTCCCCAAAAACTAGCGACTATCTTCTTCAATAGTCTGCTTCAATTAACTTGCTCATGTTAAAAGATTTGAATCTTTTAACTTTATCACCTTTGAGTTTAATATTTATTCTTTTAAATATTTACAAATATTTTCACTTTGGAGTTTATAAATATTTAATCATATATAATTACTCCAAGTAAGTTTTAAAATATTAAAATGTAATACCCTTATTTACTTTATTATATAATATTATTATAGTCCTTTTAAATATATTAAACATAGAAATATTTAAATACCCTAGTATTTTAAATATATATATTTTAATATAACTATAATATTATTATATATAATCTTTAATATATAATTACATATATAAAAATATATCAATATATCGTGAGCCAATCAACAACCTGATATATATAAATAAATATATATATATTTTAACGTAAAGTCACCAGGCAATAATAATATAATATTATTAATATCTACATAATCGTAAAACCACAAATAGATACATAGATAAACATCACTTATGAATGCATATAGAAGTAAATACAACTCCTAATGCAAACACATAAGCCTATGGATGACTTATATATTACCCACACAAACTGACTAAGCTTACTCAATCTAAGGAATGTGTGTGTATGCTCAGATGGTTCTTGTTACTGTTTACTCGACCAAGCTCCTCCCTGAGTGATATCTCTCCTCTGCCTGGAGGAATGATCCTCTTTCCTGCACATCATGACACGACAACGGAAGTCATATGCTCAAAACAAAGCAGTATACATAAAACATCTCAAAAGTTAGAATAAACATTATTCCATAACTTACATGCAACATTTATTCAAGAATTACATCAATAGAAGTATCAGACGAATGAGACAATCATTTAAATAGGACACATTCATTCGATAACAAGAACATGTTTTATTTATCTAAAAGATTCAATCATTACAGTGCATTTCCCTATGCAGTAGTAGCTATACAATCGGGGTGTAACAAATGATTTTCTGCTCTTATGGTTTTGAGACACATAGTTTAGCTAATACCACTTAGTGGTTTTATGTGAGCTTGATTCTATAAAAGAAAGCACATGTTTAGTGGTTGGGTTGGCTATCATTTGTATTGATCTTTTTTGTAGAGTGCATATGTGAAGCATGGCATGGGATGATAATTATGCTTGGACACATTGAGGATGCTTTGGAGGAGCTTGATGTTTTAGAATTATTCATGGAAATTTTAAGTGTACTGTGGTGAATAATAAATTGTGTGGATGCTTTTGGAGTTTGGGTTTCTACCTCATGAGGGTTTTCCGAGAGTATATCTTGTGTCATCTCAATGGTATGTTTGTCTACACTTTTGTACGGTGGATTTTGGATACTTGTTTGTATATTTTTTTTTCCTTTGGGGTTATGTGGAAATGTTTTTATTACTACAATTTTTTTCCCTTTAGTAAAGTATGCGTTTTTGTCACATTCTTATTTGGCAAAGATACCATATGGCTTACAGAAGGTCCAATCAATAGAAAGTGATAATGAATGTCTCATCCTTCAAGAGGTCCAGCTGAAAACTAATGTCATAATCCAATTCAGTAGGGCTGCGACTTTGAGAGTACATTCATTAATGGCTTTCTGTGCTGGTCACAATCAAATTCAGTATGACCTGAGACATGAGAGTATGTTTATTAATTGCTGTTGTGCAGGTGTATACATCAATACAAGTTTTTAGTTTTTCCTCAACAGTATTCACTAACCTTAATGAAGATCCTCCCAAGAAGGGAACGATGAAAAATACCTTATTACCACAACCTTGATAATATAGAGCTTTAGAATTAAGAATTAAAAATGACAGTCTTACTGCTGTCTAGTTATACAATCTGACAATCATATTCCCTTATCATGCTCAAACATGTTTTGGCTCCTATTTCCAGCCCAGCAAGGCTGATGAAGATCAACAATTCATAGAGGAACTTGATTTAAATAATAGTTCTGGGTTTTGAGGAAGAATAACAATTTTATAATAGAACAGAGCATTAGAAATAATTAGCACCTTTTATGTTATTGAATCAATCGATTGTCTCGGCATCAATTCATTTGAAATGAGTAAACCCTTTATATGCAGTGAATAAATATTGATTATGATTTTTAAGGTAACCAAATATGGCATTGGTGCATATTCTATATTTCAAATTAGTCATTGAATATTGTTTTCTATTTATGATTTGAACCATATGCTTGTTTGCCTCTTTTCATCTTAGAGTGTTTCTGGTAAGCTAATTTGAAATTGTTCTTGTTATGTATGCAGCTTGAGGCACATTTGTATGAACTTCAAATGCATTTGGAAGGCCTTATCGGGGTAAATAAGGACTTGGAACAAAGGTTGGAGGTGGCTATGAAAAATTACAGAAGAACAGAAAATCTGCTTGCTGAAGCTGAAGAAGAAGAAGACAGAGCACTTGAAAAGATCCTACTTCTAGAGTCCAGGGTAAATAATGTTGTTTCCATCTTGAAATGCCTTTTTGAACTTATAGGATGTGCCAGTTACAGTAGACATATCATTTTAAGTTAGCATTAAATGTTGCAGCTTCATACTTTCCTGTGATTATTATGGTGTTTGAGAGCTCATCTTTAGTCTTTTGGAAACAAGCAATTCAACATGAAAATGAAACAACCACATAGGGAACAAAATGTCTTCTAATGGAGTGTGTATAATGCAAAAGTCAGAGATCCATGTGGAGTTAAAAATGAGTTGTAAGCCAAACTACTCTGGGAGATGTTCGCTTGTAGTGCCATGAGGAGCCAAGTGTCACTGTTTCGGATTTGGCTTGATTGGACAGTAAACCATTTCTGGAATCACATTTATCAGTGATGTGTTATACCTAAAGGTGAGGAAAACACATAATATCTGCTTAGTTGAACTGTGAGAAAACAGACACAACCTAGGATTTTGAGGTAAATTTCATTTGTATGTTTTATGGATTTTGGTCAGCATGCATGAGAAATTTCTACTTAAATAATAGCTGTTGAAGCTTTACTTATAGAGTTGTAGCTGAAGGTAATTGAAAAGAACATAGCTTCCTTGGAAGAGTCTTACTATTTTGTCATCTAGTCCTAAATATATGCTATATACTATATAGTATTGGAGTCGACTTTGCTAGAAAATATAATATTGAATATCAAGTGCGTGATCTAGGTTCATACTGCTGGAGACATATTAACTTGCAATGGTTTATGAATGCCACAGAATAAACTTATACTGATACTCATGCTGGAACATACTTTGTTAACTAATATCATCGTTAAGAGTATCTATACTTTTATTCAGGACTCTCCATGACAATTGTATCTTGAGAGGAAAAAATTTCAGTGCATGCTCATACTGCTGGAGATATTTTAACTGGTAATGGTTTATGAATTTCTCAGAATAAACTTATAATGATACTCATGCTGGAACATACTTTATTAACTAATATCATCGTTAAGAGTGTCTATACTTTTATTCAGGACTCTCCATGACAATTGTATCTTGAGAGGAAAAAATTTCCTTTTCTTTTCCTATTTGATTGTCTGGACTCTGTGTTATGGAGTGGAAGGTATAATGCCCAAGTTCATTTGTAGCTTTATTTTAATATTTACTATATAATTCTTGTTTTTGGTTGGGTATGAACTTTGGATTAATGAGACAATTTTGTGCAACAAATAATTGCCTACAACATTGGCACAAAATTGAAAGAAGTATGGAAGCATTGCACTAAAGCTATGTAGCCAAATTCAGTTGAATGTGATAAGCTCAAGTGATAAAAGCATGGGCGTTTCAGAAGGGATCTGCAGGTTCAAATCCCCAAGAGATATGATAAATATTGAAACTGGGTAAAATACCACATTGTGGATAAATTAGACTGAAGTGATACCCCTTCAGTATGACATCTAAAGTCACGAATGTTATCCACAAGAGAAACCAAATCGAAAATAAAAAAATAAAAAATCCAACGTAGGCTACTCCACGTGATTAAATATTGTATGAAATTCTGAACTTCATAGAGTGGTATTTGGTTTTGAAATTATCTTATGGATTGTTAAAGATGGTTCTAAAATCTGGGTGAGTACGATATATCTCCAAAGACATCAATTCGTCCCTCCTCTTCCTAGTCAAGTACCACAGGCAAATACCTATAGTCAATACCCTAAAAAATAAACTACCACTAGTGTTGTTCAAACCATAGCAGCATTAATTGTTTGGGGAAAAAATTGGCAAACCAAAAGTTCAGGATTTTTTGAAAAAATCTGGAAAAAATCTGGAAAAAATCTGGAAAAAATCGGGAAAAAATCGGATTTACAAAAAACACAAAAAATTGAAGAAAAACAGTCAGAAACTACTTTTTAAAAAAAATTTAATGGCATTTCCATAGCATACAGACATTGAGAGCAAATAAAATACAGAGTTCAATCCATGAATTATAGAAAATAGATTTAATCAATTTAATGGAAGGTGCTTTGGAACAAGCTATGGATGCTTGGAAAAATTCTATCAAAGAATAATAGTAAGCAACAAGCTATGGTCTCATGATTTTTTTTTTGCGCGAAAATCAGCATGATGTTATTCGCGTTTTTTTGCAGGTTTTAAACACGTTTTTTGGCATTTTTGCAGTTTTAAACAGGAAGAAATCGTTGACCAAAAGGTCAATGATTTTTCCAAAAAATCGGGGAAAAAATCGTCCAGCCTGCAGTTTTTTTAAAAATCATGATTAATTGGGATTTTTTGCAGATTTATGCTTCTATGGTTCAAACCATAAACCTTCACTAATGTACTTTACAAATCATAAATGATAAATTCTTAATTCTGACCTAAAAAAATTCTTAAAAATTTCTAGCATTCTCCTTCAGCTTTAGGCTTTGAGTTGGAAGATTATGTCTGTCTTCCCAAATTGCGTCTTCAATATTCAGTCTTTGTAAAGTTATTTTTCTAAAATTGTGTACACAAATTCGACGCCATATATGGATTTGTTGGTTATGCCATCCATTCTATGGGTGGTTATTACTTTCTCTTTGTTTTGATTATCTGTTAATAATGCCACTTTCTTTTTGAATTTCAGCATTATTTCAAATTTCTGCTTTTGTAGATAAGAGAAATGGAAGCCAAGAGCCTGAGGCTCATTAAAGTAGAAGATAGAGTACTTGAATATTTTGATTGTTTCTTAATAATGGCAGTTTTCTTTTCATTTCAGCAATATTTCAAATTTCTGCTTTTGTAGATAAGAGAAATAGAAGCTGAGAACCTGAGGCTCAGAGAAGTAGAAGAGAGAGCACTTCTTGAAGCTGAAGCAGCAAATAATGATGAAGCAAGCAATACGAAAGAATCTAATGGCAATGGAAGTAGGAAACATCTTGGTCATTTGGAAGGTGAAGACTGGTGTGGCTCTGAACTGGGAGATGAAGCATGGAACTCTATTCTTGAAAAAAGAGGGAAGATCCTTAGTGATTATCTACTTAGCAAAGGGAGAAGTCTTTCTAGCCATGAAAAGAGGACTGAGGGTATAGATCTTCTCCTTGAAAGCAAGATGAAATCATCGGGTCATTTCTCATTTCCAAAGAAACAAGAAATAAATGTAGTGATGTGCCAATGGAGAGGGGCTGCAATAGCACAAAGTACTTTCAGTGCCTGCCTTTCCCTTCTTGTTGGCATGATAACTTGGGAGGCTCAAGATCCTTGCATGCCACTAGTAATTGCTTTGTTTATTGTGGTAGGCATGTCCTTGAACAGTGTTGTTAAATTCTTTTCAATAATTGAAAACAGGCCAGGTTCTGATGCTGTTGCATTGTTGAGCTTCAACTGGTTTATTCTTGGAACTCTGGCATCTCCAACACTACCAAATGTTGCTCGATTACTGGTCCCTTGGCTATCTGATTTTGGGCATCAAATGGCCAACTGGTTTGGTTCTCAACTGTAGAGGATATTGTACAGAATTTTTTTGTTTCCTTTCCATGGAAAGTATTGATATGCTTGTATGTCTGGATACTAGCGTAACATATGTCTCCTTTCTAAGTTCATGTGTATTTGAGCAATAGTAGAACAAAATTTTCCTGTTTGGTTCTCAACTGTAGAGGATATTGTACAGAATTTTTTTGTTTCCTTTCCATGCAAAGTATTGATATGCTTGTATGTCTGGATACTAGCGTACCATATGTCTCCTTTCTAAGTTCATGTGTATTTGGGCAATAGTAGAAATTTTTTTCCTTTCAAATTCATATATGTACGCTTACTGATTTGTGAAGAGGATTCTTGTAAACGATTAACAAGTCTCTCAGATTGTTGTGGGAACCCAGTTTCTTATTTTTATGTTTAGCAGACTTGTATGGACCAATACCAAAAACTTCCTGAATTTGTGCTACCTAGGCTTGCAATGTATTACTCTATTGGGGTCTGACTGTGATCTGAGGATTGTGGTTCAGAATGATAAATTTCATCAAGCTAAAAATTAAAAAAAGCCTCAAAACAATGGGACTCCATATCAGTTTCATCTTTTTGTCCCGTTTATGTACTCTTGTTGATGCAGTTTCATTTTGGTTAACTGATGCCACACTTTCAGTTTCCAAAACGGTAGTCATTGTATTAATGGGAATTTGTGAACTCTGGAGTAGATACTAGCATGCAGTGAACAGTTTGATTTTCCTCAGCCCGACCAAAGAAAGTCAATTAAAAATTGTTTTGCTATTTTGTTTCAAAATTTTGGTGGATTTCTCATATATCGTTGAATGGAGAATAATTACTTCTTTGGGAAGCAAAGGCCTTGCCATGGATTCTGGTTGCTAATGCTAGGTATACAAACAATGCATTACCGTATTGATTGTCCTATTTCATGAACTGAAGCATCCGTGCTAGGAGTTAAATTGCTAGTCTTATTTTCCAAAGCTTATATGCATTCACTGAGAGGTTATTTCTGAAGTCCCTTCCTTCGTAAGCAGGAAAACCTGAGATCTCTATTGCATAAGTAAAATTACAGTGCATCAAGAATGGGGATGATTGTTGTGTGCCAAAGTTGCTGAATATTTGCACATTGGCCTTGTACCCTTCTATCATGATGTCATTTGGATGGGTCAGATTGAAGCTGTAGTGGAAATCTGGTGGGCAACACAAAAGACCATCAAACTTGTGGCAACGCACAGCCTCATGGGCATCTCAAGCTACTTGAAGTTAAAGATGTCTTTTAAACATCAATCATTTATTGCCACTTCATATATTTATTTGAGTGACCTTAAATGGAGATATTTATGCTTGTCTTGAAATGCCTGAAAATCATGAACGAGTATCAAATTAGTTTTGTGGATGCTCAATTTTTTCCATAAAAATGAGAAAAAATTCTGGGTGGTTGATATAAAGTTGCTAAACAGCATGTTACTTTCCTCTTCTTGAAATAATAAGTTTGTTAAATCTCTCTACTTGTTTTTCTCTCGACTTGCTTGTTGGTGAAACATGTGGAATTGCCCCACTTTATCTAAAATGTTTGCTAGGCACTATTTTGGATTGGGTTTGCACAGATGGGTGTTTTTTATGCTATTTGGTGTAATCCTTGGGTTATTGCAATTGCTTTGTGCTATTATAAGGCTAAAGGCTTCCTCATCAATGAGGAAAGAGGCTAGAGGGTGAAAACCTTATTATAAGGCATTACATGCCCTAACAGCTCTGTCATCAATGATGAAAGAGGCTAGATGGTGAAAGTCTTGAGGATGTGAATCCTGTTCCTATCTCATACTAACAAATGTTTCAAGGTGTTTGTGGGCAAAGTGGGTACCCTTAATTTTTTTCAATTGGCTAAGTCTACCCCAACCGATGAAATCCCACAAATGGGGTACTTCATCCCCATCCTTTAAAAAACATTGCCCACTAAGAACTCACTTGAAGCACATTTAAACAACACAATGTTTACGTTTCAAGACTTGAAATTGGTACATATCACTAAAAAATCAATAGACATACATATTAATGCATCATGTGCGGTACTCTGGTTATTATTAACATTATAAATAAGCAAAAGTATTATTGGTTTAGTGATTATACATTGATATCACCTTGAGGTGATTACAAACCAATGCTATTCCTTACCACTCGCTAGAAAGAGAGTCATATGGGTAAAAATTAAAATCTAATCACTAATTCAACAAAGGATTGCTCCATCGTCAAAGCTTATTATTAGGAAGTTATTTTGTGGTTTAGTGTATGATGAATTTCAGCTTTGGCAGCTCCAAAGAATTGAATGAGAATAACAATTTAGAAGCATTATGAAACTACAAAAGAAATTTGAGCTCTTAAAAATAATGGATAAAATAAAGGATTACACCTCCATCTACTGCAACAAGGAAGGTAGATGACTATGCAAAGAACGAGTTTAGAAGGAAAAAATTCTAAGAAAGAGTTTAGAAGGAAAAAGTTATATTTTCTTACAAAGATCCATGGGAACACAGCCATAGAAGGAAAAAGTTATATTTTCTTACAAAGATCCATGGGAACACAGCCATAGATGCCTTGACACTGAGGTAATATTAGACGATGACTCAAACATTGAGGAACAAAAGCCATTTTAACCTATAAGAGAATAAAGATGAAAATGGGGAAGGAAAATAAACAAATAAAGGCACACTTGCTACTCTTTGTGGAGCACCCAAATATTACCCTTTAAGAGTGTAAGGAGTGTTATTTGGGCAGTGGATAATAATGTTGATTGATAGTGGGGCTACCCACAATTTCATTGATGAAAGTTTGATGGTTGTTTGGGAGCTAAGACTTTAAAAGGCTTTAATGTCGTTATTATTGATAGATTGATTGTTCCTTCCACCAAAATAATTTAACTCAACTTAACCATTGGAGATCACAAGGGTTGTGATGAATTTTATGTTGTAGGTTTAGAGGAGACATACATGGTGCTAGGCTTGCAATGGTTGCACTCTTTTGTTGAGTTTTGTAGAATTACAATCCATGGAAATCAAGTTTAAATTTGAAGGGAAAGATGTGGAACTCAAGAGAATATCTGATGGAGCACTTATAGTAGTTATTGTCAAGATAATGGAGAAGACCTCTTGTAAGGAATAGGTAGCTTGGGTATCAATTTTCTTACTTAGTGCATACAACTTCATCCCCAAGGGAGTACCACACATATCATACTTGTTGGGATTAAGGTGTCTCAACCGTTGAAGTCCTAGCATATATTTGTTAATTATTTATTTAATTTATCTTATGTTTTATTTGCCTATGTTAATAAATTATATGTGCACTTGATGATGTCACTTGTTGAAGTGGTAAGATGAGTTGTCTCCAAACATGTGAAGTGGCATAGGTGACATTACTCCTATTTTTTAGGAGGTAGGTGTCCCATTTTGTGTGAGTTTGATTGGAGTCATATTTGATAGTTATCTCATATTGCATTTTGAGTTACAACTTGCAATTTCTATTTTCAAGGAGTTAAGTTTGGAAGTTGTCGCTTACAAGTGGAGTTGTGCATGAAGACATATTCTATTTCATGTTGGGTTTGCATGGAATGTGGGCGTTTTTTGGAGGTGCAATTATATTTTGGTAGGTGCAGGTTTTGCATGTGTTGTTTAAATGACAATTGGCAATTGCAATATTGCATGTGTTGACAAGTGGAAACTTATTGTTACACATGTGTAGTGTTTTTGGTGTCTAGCTTTTGCATCTTCAATCTTGGGCATAGGATTTTGGAAATGTCTAATTAATGCATTGTAAGCTACTATATAATGAACACTTGTATTTTGGAGTTTGTAATTGTTGCTTGTTGAAGTGTTGTTATGTTGCTGAAACTACTCCAAAATTTTGAAGAAGTGTGAAAGCCCCTGTTGATGAGCTCGGTGCTGTATTGTAGTATGTTTTGATTATTGATAATACAAAGTACTATCCTTTTGGATTGTGGGATTTTTCTCTTGAAAGGGTTTTCCCCACGTAAAATTGTGTTATGGTTTCATTGTTTATTTGTTTATGATATGAATGTGCATCTAAATCTATAACTGTAAAGGTTCTTAAGAAATTTTTGCAACCCTCTCTTGCTTAGATTGGTGTAGGAAGCTGCTTTCGTGCACCCAACTTCCTTTTCAATTGGTATCAGAGTCTAGCCAACTTTGTTTTTGTTGTTGGGTTGAAGGGTTTTTTGCACTAGTCTTAGTTTCAATGGGAATTTTGCAGAAGAATATTTTATGACCTTGTTGCAGAAAAAAGATGATAAGTACATCTGGTAGAGTTGAAATTGAAAAGTTCAATGGCAACAACTTCGAGTTATGTAAGTTAAAAATGAAGGAATGCTTGTGGATATAGATCTCTATGTTGCAATATCTGGTACAAAACCAACCAACATGACCTAGGAAGATTGGGATTTGATGGATAGGAAAGCCAAGGGTTTGATAAGATTTTGTTTGGCTGATTTCGTGCCCCTGAATGTCCATGAAGAGAATATTGCGAAAGATCTTTGAAATAAACTTGGGAGATGTTTATTAGGCTAAATCCTTGGTAAACAAGTTATTCTTGCAAAATAAATTGTATTCTTTGAAGATGGAAGATGGTGGGTCCATTGCAGATCACATGAATACATTTAACATGCTTGTTGGATAGGGTTCCGTTGGTGGCAAAATAGAGGATCATTGTATGCTTATGTTATGTTCTTTGCCGGACTCATGGGATCACTTGGTGATGGCCATTGGGAGTACCACCGCCAAGTTCAAAATGGATGAAGTGGTTGCATTGTTGTCCAAAGAGATGCAAAGGAAATCTTCCTGTTAGATTAATTGTCATTGATGTCAATGGTCCATAAACATCAAGAAGGAAACTCCAAGGAAAAACTTTATGAAATAATATATTGCATCATTTTGTTGATTAAATGCATTCCTAAAAGCAAGCCGAACCCCTTAATAATATTGCACACACTAAAGATAAATAAACATAAATAAAATCCTTTTTTTGGGTTGACTCCTTATGGTTAGCACTAAGGCTGACCCTTATGAAAATGAGGACAAATAAAAGTCTCTCTCTCTCTATATATATATCATGGTCAACAAATGTTATCAAGTAAGCAGTGTGCAACAATTATTTCAAATTAAGTGCAAAAAATATTACAAACTAAAGGCAACAATTCCATAGACTAAAAGGCAGTCATTTCATTATCAAGAGGTAGTGCTTCATTAAGAAAGGCAAAGTTTATGTTTGTAAAGGCAATGATCATCTCTTAACAAAGAGACATGCCCATTCATAAGGATATCACTGTTTGAAGAGGTATGCCTTCTCATTAAAATATGAAGATATAAATATTGACTGCATTTTGAGTTGTATTGTGAGTGGTGTAAATAAGAGTTATATCAATTAGACACATACAAATATGCATATAAAGATATACAAGAGATGAATGCAAAAGAAGACAGTTAATAGAAGGTTTGTGAGGAGAATTATACAAATATAAAGAAGTTTATGCAAAAATTAAAGAAGGGTTTAGAATAGATCTATTGAGAAAAGTATAAGTAGAATTGACAAAAAGAACTCACAGATTTAAATGTGATTGGTCATTAACTATTTAAAGAAGACATTTACAAGAAGATAGTGATCCTATTGCATAGAAGGTTGGTGCAATAACAAGAGATTGGTCTCTCTTACTAAGTTGGTGCTCAGTTGTGAGGATTAGTGTCTCTAGTGGTTGGTGCTCACAAATTGTATAAGAGGGGATTGGTGTCTCCTATAGGCTGGTGCCTACAAAGATTGTAAGAATTTTTATATAAACATTATTTTATGTGGTTTTTTCTCGCAAGGTGTCATGCCCCAAAATTGTATAAAGCATTGAAATACATAAATGAATAAAATGAACAAAAAAATAAATATTAAAAATATAAATATAAATAGTAATAATTAATTGTTATAATATAATACTATAAATATATAAAAATAAATATATTAACAATATAATATAATATAAAAATATGTAAAACATAAAATAATATATTATATTATAAAAATAGTAAAAGTACCCTGGAGAAGGTAGCATTCATAAAGACCCAAGATTAATAAAGGCAACAATAAAGTAGTAATAGCAACAATGAATATAGGAACCAATTCAACTTTTAAAGAGGTTTATGTTTTAAAAGGCAATGATTATCCAATATGGCCAGTGCTCGAAAAAAAGAAAAAGACAACGATAGGGATTAGGAAAAAAAGGTAGCAATTAATTCTTAATTAAAATAAATGACCTTTAAAAAGAGATCACTCTATTGTTTGGAGATAGACAAAAAAAGGAGAGATGTGAAATATACATCAATAGATTTATGGAGGAGGAATGCAGGAGCAGATTGGGATAAGGAAGATGGAAAAATAAATGAGAACTCTAGTGTATATTTCATAGTATAGTAGTAGGTATAATTAGAAAATGGAATATCATTACCTATATATATATATACACGATTATGCAATAATGATGCTTGTAACAATTATTGAGCCTTATAAGTATGGTCTTAAATATGGATATGGATCTTATTCGTTTGATTTACACTAACAATACCTTTTGAATATTAAGAACAGATTGAACCATCTTGGAATTTATTTATTTTCAAACTAATATCTACACAACAGATCGATCAGAATAAGTCATCTGCAACAATAATTATTATAGCTACATACTGAGGTTATAACAATAATATAAGTTCATAGATGTTGTGGTATGCTATTTAATGTCTATGCTTTTAATACATTAATTTCATGCATTTCATATAGAACAATAAGGACTGCATTTCAAACTAAGTTATTAGTTCAATTATAAGATATTTAAGCCTCTACAATTAACCATGGGAAGAAGACACAAAAGTACAAGAGGGATAGCCATTTCATTCTAAGTAGACCACCCCTAATGGATGCTCGCGTGTCTTCCATTAGTGGGCTAGGGGGGTTTCCTATCCGCCCTTGGGCTTAGAGAGAGGGAGATTTCATGCTAAGTAGACCACCCCTAATGGATGCTCGCGTGTCTTCCATTAGTGGGCTAGGGGGGTTTCCTATCCGCCCTTGGGCTTAGAGAGAGGGAGATTTCATGCTAAGTAGACCACCCCTAATGGATGCCTGTGTGTCTACCACTAGTGGGCCAGGGGGGTTGCCTATCCGCCCTTGGGCTTAGAAAGAGGAAATACTCTAGGAATCCTATTATGGCTTCATCTCCAATCTTCCCAATGGTTGATCATTCGAGTGAATAATAACTCTGAATCCATATTGATAGTTACTTATCTGTTTTAAAGATAATAAACCTTTTATATGTCAAATAAGTTAATGGATGTTGCAAATAGTACAAATGATAAATTAATTGTTTATGAATTATTAGCTAACATTATTATAGGGTTAAAATTGGAGTTTATTGGAAGTTGAAATTTAATAAGATATACCTCTTTAAAAATTGTGATTCTAGGGAAAAATCTTAAGCATAACCAAATAAGGAATATTACAAAGGGTTTCCACTTAAATTTGGTGTTCTTATCATGTTCTTAATTGATAAATCTTGCATGGTTGTTTTTGATAAGATAAGCAACATTTATAGGGTGTTGTACCCTTTACACATCGAGCCTCAAGGGCCAAAAAAGATCAGGTCCATAGAAACATAACAAAAACCACCAAAACAAAAACTAGTAACAACAAACAACCAACTGACAATATAATAGCCCATCAGACAAGACATAACAACAACAAAATAACTAGAATTCTCCCAAATTTGAGAGAGGAGGCAAACAACATCCTCCCCAACCTAGCTGGGGCCTTCCTCCATAGCCTTCTTATCCATTTCATCCTTAAGTACAATAGAAAGGGTACCAACTGCACAATGGACCATCTTGACAATGAACTGAGCCAGACCAGTGAACTTCTCAAGCTTCTGCACCCACTCCAACAGCATGTGATGATCCTCCCCTTTGTCTGCAGTCTTCACGATGTCTTCATGCTCCATAGCCTAAGGGTTAGAGGACTGGGAAGTCAAATTATCCTTTAGAATTTTGTTGAAGTCAGAAAAGTGGCTAGGCCCTTCAAAAAATTCCTCCTCCTCTTCCTCCATGTCTTCCTAATTCCTATTGCCCTTGCTAGCTGACCACTCCTCATCAATAGAAATTTCATTAATATGCACTTTCTTGCTATTTTTCACCAGCCTGCCAAATCTCCTAATGTTGGTAATTTCAACCCCTATCTCCATTGTAGTAGCAACCACAATATCCCCCTTGGAGTCTCTTCCCATTGCTGTTAGTGGCCGATGGCTCCACTAGATCTTTCCCCTCTTCTTTCACTTTTTTCTTAGCTACAGATTTGCTATCAGTCTTGTTGGGGGCAGATTTGAGCTCACAGAGCCCAGCCACAACATTCAACTAGGCAAGCCCCACACACCCCTTTTTCTTTTTGGTGGATGATTTAGGCTTGGGGGTTTCAGTATTCCCTAGAGGGGTTTTCCTTTTGGGGCCCTTAAACTCAGCTAGAGAGATATTGGTTTGAGCAGGGGGTTCGACTTCCTCAATACAGATGACATAGATGGGTTTGGGCGGGTAGAGCACAAGGTGAAAATGATAAAGCCTCAAGATGAGGCCTTAGTGGAGTAGTAGCGGAGGAGAATCCTCAAGGTTTTGGGCAGTAGAGTCTAAGCATTTCTCAACGAAAATTTCTAAATCAGTGGGTAAGAAAAATGGGAAGCTCAACAACATTTTATGGTGGAGGTGATTTAAAAGAGGAAAATGATAATAATAGAAAATTTTATATCTACCCTTTAAAGTGACATACTTCATGAGAGTGAGACAGACTTGGTCCCACGATCGTGGGAGAGCTTCTCTTTCAAAGCTAGACTGGGAGCAGATAGGTTTTTCGTTTCCTTTAAAGAAGGCATTAAGGCTTTCATTGTCTTGAGCCTTGGTGTGCTTAGGGTACTTCTTCCTGGTACAAGAGAGCCTCGTTGCCTGTGCAATCACCTCCTCATTGACCTCGAAAGAGATTCCACCCATGGTAGCCCTTCTTTCTTTCCAGGAGCTCACGAATTGCATTGACATCCTTAGATCATGACCAACCAAGCATTCCATTAAAGAGACCAACCCTCCTTCGACACAAATGTGCTAAACTAGTGGGTCCTTGCGGAATTCCCCATAATTATCTAGCTTCGTCCTTTCCAATTTCACCACTCTTCACCTTGCAAAACCAAGAAACCTATGAGAAAAAGATTAGAATTTTTGTTAATGTGAGAGGTCACCTAAACACCTCTTCTTTTAAGCCAACCAAGAAGGCTTCGGGAAATCAAGACGGTATGCAGGACACACGCTTCAAGAGTTAAATCCAAAAAGGAAATCTCCACAAGCCCATTAGTGAAAATATTTAAACACTTATGACAAGGTTTGCGAAAAATGATGACATTGGAAGGTTTTCCTTCCACGTTGCCATTGCACAAGTATCGATGATGGTTGGCCGCGGGACCAAATTTAAACTTCCCTAAATATTTGCTTTTTATCATTAGAAACTTTTTAGTGGAGTTGATAAGAAAAAGCAAGAGCTTCATGCCATAATTATTAGTCACATCAAATTTGAATTTGGAAATCAGTCTTCTTGCATGGTTGTTATTGTTATTGATTAAGGTTTAATTTGGAAAAAGTTTGGTTATACTGATTCATCCCCCTCTCAGTATAAGCATGTGCTCATCACTTCCAAGATGACTAAGGAGGCCCTTTCTATTTGTGGCATATCTAAACATAAAACCAAGAAAAATAACAAGAAGTATTTAAAACCAAATCTTTGGGGAGATCCAATTCTCTTGCAAGTCCAAGGCAAAGTGTTCAAATTGCAACAAAACTGGTAATTTCCACAAAGAGTACAAGGAGAAGAAAAAGAAAGGTAAAAATAATTTCTCTAATTTTGACTTTTATAAATCCTCTTAGGATGATGTAGATGCCTTTGTCATAGCTTTGGAAATACATGCATCAAAAGATGTGTGGTTGATAGACCTGGGTGCTTCTTTCCACATGACCTTGCGCAAGGGCTGGTTCTCAAAGTATGAGGAATGTGATGGTGGGAAGGTGTATCTAGGTGATGAATCTCATTTGAAGATTATTGGCTATGGAAGAGTTAAGATCAGATTCCCTGATGGTAGAGTGATGGGGATTGATGGTGTTCTGCATATCCTAAGTTGGACATGAGACCTACCTTTTGTAAGTAAATTGAATGATTTAGGTGTGCAAGTTGTTTTCTCAAATGGAGGATGTAAGATGACAAGAGGAGCCATGGTGTTAGCTAAGGGTGTTCAAATCAACACCTCGTACAAGATGGATGCATGCATGGTATAGTGCAATACCTCTTTTGAAAAATTGAAGAAGAGACCTTTGGATTCTTCATCCTCATTGTTAGATCGAGTAGAGAAAAAGTCTATAGCATCTACATTTGATGGTCATGCATTTTGGGTAGCTAGGGTGCTCATTCCTTGGAAATGAAGCTTCTTGCATAGAAAATAATGTTATGCCACGTAAGACTCAATCACATTGGTGAGAAGGGTTTTAGAGCCTTGAAAAACAAAAACCTTGTTGAAGGGATTAATGATTGTAATCTCAAGTTCAAATTTTGCAAACATTGTGTATATGGAAATAAAAAACGTGTTTCTTTTTATACCAGTTCTCATAATTGTTTTGGGGTTTTGGAATATATTCATGCAAATGTGTTTGGTCCTGTGAATACATCTTTGATTTCCAAATATGTATATTTGTTTCATTTATAGATGACTATAGTAGGACATTTGTTTATTTCCTCAAAAGTAAATTTGAAGTGTTTTGTCAGTTTAAGGAACTTATATTGTTGATTGAAAATTAGACTAGAATAGAAAGATTAAATTTTTAAGGATTGACAATGTTGGTGAGTTTTGTTCGACAAAATTCGACAATTTTTGTAAAAAGCATGGGTTTGAAAGACATAAGAAAACTCCATATATCCCTCAACATAATGGAGTTGTAGAAAGGATGAACATGATGTTGATGGAGAGGGCTAGGATTATATTGAGTGATGTTGGACTTGAGAAAAAGTTATGGGCTGAAGTTGTAGCCACAACATGTTATCTGATCAACAAATCTCCTACATCAGTTCTTGTTGATAAGACACCCATGGAGGCATGGTATGGTAAAAATTCTTCAATGAGACATCTTAGAGTTTTTGGTTGCAAGGAATATGCACATGTGCCAAGTGAAAATAGGTCTAAGTTGGAGAACGAGGCAAACAAATGTATCTTTGGTGAATATGGTGTCAGTGTGAAGGGGTACAAGCTTTGGGATTTAGTGGCCTAGAAGGTTCTCTATAGAAGTGTTATTTTTCGAGAGATGAAACCTTCCATTATTGAGCTACAACCATAGAAAGAGGATAAAAAAAAAGGAGGTAGTTCAAATTTCACCTACTTTGATGAAAGGTGAACTACACACTCTTGTTGGATCTAATAATGAGGAGAGCTCTAGCAGCTTTGAAAGTTTTGAAGAAGAACCTCAACCTCAACCATTGAGGAGGTCTACAAGAGATAGGTGAAAAATTGATAGGTTTGGATATTCACCTGAAAGGTTTGGTTATTCTTTGTTGGATTCTAGTTGCATATTTTCTTTGATTGCTAACACTGATGATCCTAGGATTGTTAGAGAGGCTATGTGTATGAGTGAGGTAGATTCTTGGATGAAAGCCATGGATGAAGAAATGGTTGCTTTGAAGAAAAATGATATATGAGATCTAGTACCCTTGCTTGAAGGACAAAAATCCATTGGTTGTAAATGGGTGTTCAAGAAGAAATGTGGTCTTGATGGCATTGTTGAAAAGCACAAGGCACATTTAGTCACAAAAGGGGTATTCTCAGGCGAAGGGAATTGACTGTGGTGAGATATCCTCTCCTATTACAAAGTTGACATCTATCTAGTTCTTGTTATCACTAGTAGCAACATATGATCTAGAAGTGGAATAGATGTATGTGAAGATAGAATTCCTTCATGGTGACTTGGAGGAAGAAATTTATGTCATAAACAAAGTATTTTGTGGCTAAAGGTAAATAACATTTGGTATGCAAATTGAAAAAGTCTTTGTATGGTCTTAGGCAATCTCCTAGAATGTGGTACCAAAAAATTAACACCTATGTGTTGTCTTTGGGATTTTTGAGATACAAATCTAATCATTGTGTGTATTACATATCTGATAGTGGTCACATTCTCATAATTGCATTGTATATAGATGATGTTTTTTGGGAATGGTAAATTTTTTATTTTAGACTTGAAATCTCAATTGTCAACAAAATTTGAAATGAAATATTTAGGTGCATTGAAGTATATTTTGGGGATGAAATTCAAAAGAGACAAAGTTAATAGAAATATTTGGTTAAGCTAGAGAAAATATGTAAACTCACTATTGGAGAGATTCAACATGGAAGCTTGTAGACAATTAGTTGTTCCTGTGTTATAGGGAATTAAGCTTTCTATGGAGGATTTTATAAAATCTCCTACTGAGTTGGATGACATGACTAAAGTACCATATGTGAGTGTTGTTGGAATTCTTATGTATGCCATGGTTTGTATGAGGCTAAACATTTCCAAAGTAGTGGGAGTCCTTAGTCAACTTATGGCTAACCCTGGATGGGTGCATTGGGATGAGATTGAGAGAGTTCAAAAATTTGTAGGGTACTTCTGAGTATTCCCTATGTTTTCATGGTTATCCTACTAAACCTTGGCATTCAATGAGTATTCATGGATATGTGGATTTAGATTGGGCTAGTGACATTGCCAACAAAAAGTCCACTGGTGGCTGCGATAATTGGTGGTGCTATCCGTTGGATGAGTAACTGGCATACTATAGCCACTTCGTACACTATAGAAGAAGAGTACATGACAACTACTCATGCTTGTAATAAGTCTTTTGGCTTAGATTGTTGTGTTTTGATACATGGAAGATTACTATCTATTGTGACAATCAAAGTGCCATTTTATTAGCAAATAATCCTACTTTCCATGTTAAAACAAAGCACATTGATGTACAATTCATTTTGTTTGTGATATGGTAGAAGATGGGAAGGTGGAGTTGGAGGAGGTTGACACTTTGGTGAATGTTGTAGATGCATTGACGAAGCCAATGATCATAGAGAAGTTAGAATGGTATTATGATTCCATGGCTCTTGGGGACTTGAGTAGTTGATTACAATTAACTCTTGATAGTTCTTTAACAAGCAGGAGGATGTTGGGATTAATGTGTATCAAAATTTGGAGTTATAAGATTTATTTGGTAATTATTCATTGAATTTTATCCTATGTTAATTAATTTTATGTGCACCTTATGATGCCACTTGGTGGAGTGGCAAGTTGAGTTGTCTTCAAACATGTGAAGTGGCATGGGTGACATGAGTCCTATTTTTAGGAGGCAGGCGTCCCATTTTGTGTGACTTGATTGGATTCATATTTGATAGTTATCTCATACTGCATTGTGAGTTACAACTTGTAATTTCTATTCCTGAGGAGTAGAGTTTGGAAGTTATAGTTTATAGGTGGTGTATCAATGGGTTAAATTCTAGGTATTAGGTTACAAAATTAGATCAATAAGCATAAAACCCAAAGAATCTATAGAGCACAACGGAAGCTAAAAATAAATAAAACAATTATACCAGCTAATTCACGAAGCTTCCATGATTCACCTCCATAGTACCTTCTAACTTGTTGATTTTTTCCCTAAGATCGAGTGTGTGAGCAATCTTTGACTATGATAATGTCCTAAACAAGCTTTGAAGGATTCAAACAATGAATATGCCTATGACTATGACAAATAGCTATGCCAAGAAGTGCCTAAGACTTAATGAAATCGAATATGAGAAATATTAGAAATGCTATGACTTGTAAGCATGAGTGCGAGTCGTCAAAAATGTGAGAAAAATTGGCATTTTATAGAAAATGCAATTTTGGACGGACGAACAAGATTGAAAGTTGACAAAGCCTAAAATCAGTGGACGATATTTCATGTGACAATCCCTAATCAGGGTTAGGGAAAAATCATTAAATGAGTGGTCAAGATGTCATTTGAGAAAATCGAATCGGTGGTCAAGAATAAATGTGATAATTATCTAAAAAGATAAAGATTTTCGAAAATCAATAAGATAAAGACTGCTTGATTTATGAGATTCGAAAAATCAAGAGATAAGAGTTGAACTGAAAAGCAGATTTGAAAAATCAAGAGTTTGCTCAATTACCTGATTTTTGGAAGATTATCTTTTTGAATTAAATAAATTCAAAATATGGATTCTGTTTGATAATAAATAATCGATTTTCAGATTATTTACCAAAATGAACTAACAGTCAAGAATGTGACATCATTTTAAGCAATTAATTTATTTAAAATGAGAGAACTGTTAAATTAGGTAATTAAATAATTAAAGATAATTATTTAATTTAGAGGACATGAACAATAATTAAATAAATTAATAAATTCATTTAATTATGAGAATTAGTGACATTATTCAAGGGGTAAATTATGAGAATTTGATGATATTAGTGACATTAAATAAACACATAAAATTCATTTATTTAATAATTAGGAAGAATAAATGAATAAAGGTAATTAAATAAATTAAAAAATTTATTTAATTGTGGGAAGATTTAGATGATTAAAGACGTATTGAATAAATAAATATAATTTATTTATTTAATAATCCTGAAGAATAAAAGAGATATGAATTAATTAAACAATTATAATGTATTATTTAATTAATAGTCGAATGTGGACCAAGGACATAATTAAATGTCATAATCATGCTAGGACGAAAGTGATAAAATAGAGCTTGCAGGCCTAAGTCATTTATAAGTGTCTATAGGTGGAGTTGTGCATGAAGATATTTTCTATTTCATGTTGAGTTTGCATGAAATGTGGGTGCCTTGGAGGTACAATTATATTTTGGCAGGTGCAGGTTAAGTGACAATTGGTGATTGGAATATTGCATGTGTTGACAAGTAGAAACTTATTGTTATGCACGTGTAGTGTTTTTGGTGTCTAGCTTTTGCATCTTTAGTCTTGGGTGTAGGATTTTGAGAATTTATAATTAATGCATTGTAAGCTCCTAAATAATGATCACTTGTATTTTGGTTTTTGTAGTTGTTGCTTGTTGAAGTATCATTATACTGTCAAAATTATTCTAGAATACTGAAGAAGTGTGAAAGACCTTATTAATGAGCTTGGTGTTGATATTGTATTGCACTATGTTTTGATTACTCATAATACAAAATACTATGCTTTTGGAGTGTGGGTTTTTTTTTTTTTTTTTCCTCTCGAAAGGGTTTTCCCACATAAAATTGTGTTATGGTTTCATTTTTTTTATCTATTTATGATATGCATGTGTATCTAAATCTATAACTGTAAAGATGTTTAAGAAATTTTTGCAACCCTCTCTTGTTTATATTGGTGTAGGAAGTTGCTTCCATGCACTTGATTTCCTTTTCAATATTGACATCCAAAGTATTTTTGGTAAGCATAATAGGGATTTTAGTAACATGCGTTCAAATTTGTAGCTTGATAAAGATTTCCAACACATTATAGAGTTGGATCTTGACTTTAACCTATTCATGACAAATCCTTATTGTGACCCAAGGATGTACAAAGAGGATACAAAAAAAGGTGTAAGGAATTCTTGGAGATGGACCACATCAGACCTAATTCCAACCCATTTTATTCATCCATGATGCTTGTGAAGAAAAAGATGACACCATGCATGTGTATTGTATAGATATTTAAACAATAAAACCATAAAAATTAAATACCCTAGTTGTATGATTGACGAATTGATTGATGAGTTGCATGGAGCTATTTATTTTTGAAAGATTGAATTGAGATTAGGCTACCATTAGATTTGGGTGAGGGATGAATATTTGCACAAGATAGATTTTAGATATCATTTTGAGCATTTTGATTCTTAGTCATGCCCTTTTTCTTGCTAAATGCACAAGCTAGCTTCTAATCATGTATGAACAAGGTATTCAAAAATTGGTTAAATAAATTTGTTTTTTAGTATTCTTCGATGACATCTCAATTTACAAGATATGAAAAGAACATCTAAAGCACCAATGTACAATCCTTGAGATATTAGAGAAACAATTTCTCTTTAAAATGGAATCCAAATGTGAGTTAGGGGGTGATGAAAATTTTACATGAGCCATTTTATTAGTGCTTGGGACATCCAAGTGGATTAGTAGAAGATCAAATCCATTTTTGGATTGGCCTTCTCCTACCATATTGACATAATCGAGAGGATTATTGGTCCTTTAGAACTATTATAAAAGGTTTGGTAAGGTATTTTCACAATTGGAAACACCTTTAATTAACGTGATGAAGAAATGATCTTTCATGTGGACAAAGACAAATCAAAAATATTTTAGTAAGCTTAAGAAGCTAATGAGTTCATGCCCTATCCTTGCTATTGCTAATTTTTTACTCCCATTTTTCATAGAATGTGATGCCTTAGGGGGAGGAATTTGATCTACCTTAGTATAGAATGTGCATCCCATAAAGTTTGAAAGTAGTAAGCTAAAAGAAATGGAAAGGGGTTTCTCCATCTATGAGAAGGATATGCTAGCCATTATGTATGCATTGGCCAGGTTCTGAGAGTACTTGTTTTATGAGATATTTGTGGTTCATAAAACATTGAAACTATTCCTCAACTGATGTGGCTTGAATGAATGACAACAAAAATGGATAAGTTTCAAGCCTATGATTTTGACGTAGAATACATGAAGGAAAAAATAATGTAGTTGTTGTTTCCCTTTATATAATTCCCACCATATGCCCCACCTCTATTATTTCGGCCAATCAAAAGGTGTCTATAATGGAAAAATATTCTAAAATCTCATTTTTCACTAACCTCATTAACGAAAAATGTAGACACATAAAATTGACCACATTCTAATCACGCATCTAACATCACAACCTTCACTAATTTCAACACCATCCCAAGCTCATCCTAACCACATTCATTATTTTAGAATTAATTAATTAGATGAATTTGTAGACACTTAAAATTGTCCTAACTGATATTACACATTTGAATTTCATTACGAATGCCATTTTCATCCTAAATTCACCTCTTTTCGACTATTTAATTAAATAATCTTCATTATTTAACTAAATTCATCAATTTCTCCTATTAATCAAATGATCAATATTATTTGGCTAATTCATCCCCTTTCATGCTAATTTTCATCTTATTTAATTACGCAATGCAAATTATTTAATTAAATTTCTTATGTCTTCTCATTTAATTAAATAATCTTAATTATTTAATTAAATGCCATTTAACCCCATTTCATTAAATAAGTTAATTATGTAATGATAATCCTAATTTCCTCCATCTTGCATAAATAAAACATTGTTTTAATTATCTAAATAACTAATTTCTCTCACCCTCCCACTTGCAAAGGAATATTCCCCTAGAATATTTCTCCATTTGAATGGGAAGAATCTTGCAACAAAATTCCTAACAACTTCCTATTTTTTAGGAAGTGTGCTTCTTTGAATCAATGAGACCCATTGATTAAATCCTTGATCCTTGTCAGTTGACTTGCATTCTCATCCATTGATGGGAATCCTTGATCCATGTCTTCACCTCTCATTGATTCTCATCCATTGATTGATCAAATCAATCTTGACCATTGATTCAACCATTTCTCCTATAAATACACCTCATTTCTATGAGAAATGGATCCACTTTCATTTAGAGTAACTCCACTATATTGAATTTTAGAGCATTCCTCACAAGCAGTTTATCATTTAACATCCATTTTAGTTAAGCTTTGCATCCATTTTAGCTTATCTTGCATCTATTTTCATCAATCTTCATCAATGGCATCCATTTGAAAGCTTGTTTCAACCAAGGGATTGGGAAAGGGCTGACATTCCACATCAATGTAGCACCAATCCCCCAATGGGATGAGGTTTGGGGCATTAGATTAGTTTTCATTATGCATTTCTTATTTGTTTATGTTTAATGGCTTCTTCATTTGATGTTTTTAAGTATTTCATTGGGAGCTTGAATTAACTTTAAATATTTGTTTATTTCATGTGGATCTAGCAGATTTAGCTTAGGTTATGATCAAGCTCACATTTTGGCATTAGAAGGAGAGCCTTACTAACTAGATTTGATGAATTTTGCTTGAGTTTCCCATGATTTGTAGGTTGCAGTGCTCGATGACACAATTGTTTTGAAGCAGGGTGACATAGTTGCAAACAACGACACAAATGCTTGCATTGGCATGCAATTGTCATATAACCAAAGTGACACAACTGAATATGGTGGCACTTTTGAAGCAGTGCATTTGATATTCTGATGCAATTGACCATTCTATTTTTTTTCTATGACTGAAGGTGAACCAGAGTGACATAATTGATACAACACATTTGCAATATTCCAGTGCAGTTGACCTCTCTTGTTTTTGTTAGAGAAATGCTTTTGAATTTCTCAAGAGCGACCTAGTTGCAAACAATGACGCAATTGTCCAAAATCAGAGTGGCACAATTGCTTTCACAGTGATGCAATTTTCAAGTAAAATAGAGAGTTAAACTTTCATGTTTGCTTTAAATTTTTAATTTAATCTACTCTTTGATCATTTACTGACTTCTATTTTTTGTTGTTGTAAGGCTAACTATTTTGTAGGTTTGGGGAGGATCATAAAATATTGAAGTGAAGGAGAAAAATATCATTTGATCTTTATTGCAACACATCGTATGCTGCTTTGTTTCATCTTTTAGGACAACTAGCTTTCAATTGGGTTTAAAATTTACAATGCTATGATTTTTCAAAGTTGGCTAAAATTGAACCTAGACATCCTCACCATTGCAATGTTGGTTTAAAATTGAACAAAACAAATTCATACTTCAGTTCGGTGCTATTAAAATGAAGTCATCATTACCTTTGAGGATTTAAAAAGAATCATTGCTTTCCATGCTTGTTAGACTTTTAGTGCGTATCCACTCCCCTTGATCTCTGTGCGATCTTGGGTGAAGAGTGTTGGTGTGAATAAGTCTTGTACGTAGTTTATTCCTTTACTAGGGACTTAGGGGACTTAATTCACATGTTAAGTTTACTTACCTAGATATTAGTTGTCTTATCTAGATAAGCATTAGTTGTCTCATCTAGAAGTTACACCTTCCTAGGTAGTTATGAGTTAGTTGTCTCATGTGATAGGATTAAGACACTTGTCATGATCTTGTCTTATCCTACCTCTCATCCTTTCCTTTATAAGCAAGGCTTCTCTAGCATATATTGCATATCATTGTATTGTATTGTATTGTATTGATCATATTGTATCATATTGCAATCCTTGTTTGGTGGAATAACATCTTCCATTGTTGCTTCTCTCTATCTCTTGTGGAGATTATTTGGTGTTGTAGATTGAAGATCTTGGGTTAATCACTTCAACATGGTATTAGAGCTTTCTTTATTAGAGAGTTTCCATCAATTTCTATTGTGATTTGAGTTTCTTGTATCCTATATTGCATGTATGCATTTTTGGTGAGATTTGGTGATTGCAGCGCTTTTGGCTATAGTGGTAGTATTTTAGGCTGTCCCATTGTGTCCAGGAGGCTCGAAAAAGTCAGATTTGGCTTTTGTTTCACTCAATTTCGTCATCATTTGCAACTTTGGCAAAGAAGGGTTTGGAGCTCAGATTTGGTGAACAACTTTTTACAGGAGCATTTTAGGCAAAAAATAAGCCTTCCATTGCGTCCGGTTGGTCATTTCCAAGTTTTTTGATATATAATTTTCCTATATTAGGCAAAATTTGTTTCTGGGGCAATTTTTTTTTACTTGGAGGCCGTACGACCCCCAGGTTGGAGGTACGATTTGTAGAAAATATTATTTAAAAAATAATTCTCTGCAATTTCATATTTTTCGGGCTCCTTAAATATTTATCGGGCATTTTAAAAAAAAATAATATTGGTGATTAAAAAAATTGTGGGGGCCCTTGATTAATATTCCGCAGGCAAAGTTTTGGCTTGGACAACTTTAATATTGCAGGGCCGTACTGCAGAATTGTCGGCCCACTAGCCGACTCCCCCACACCCACAGACATTTATTTCACCGGTTTCCGCATAGTGGTCGACGTTTTCTATTTGGTCGACTGCTTCACATATCCGCCCAACAGTCTTCAAACCGCCAGGTGGGCGATTATTGATAACCACGATGAGTCTATTCAAATAGTGACCGCTAAGCCTAGCCGCCAGGAGGGTGGTTCCCTAGATCACCAACAAAAAATTTAACCACCAACAACAGACCTTGACCGCCAGGAGAAGACTGTGCATGTGAGCGGTTCCTTCAAACCGCTAGCAGTTAGAGTAATCAGCCGGTGTTTTGCAGTACTAGAGCTCACGGTCACGTGGGTGACCTACGGCTAGCCCCTAAGGGCTTAAATTTTGTGCCCAGTTAGTGTTACCTTTTGCTCTTGTTTAGTCTTCAAGGTGCCTAAAATAGTCCTTTTTTTCAATTTTGCATAACTTTTCGCCACGACATAGGATTTTTGAAAACGAGATATTGTCGGAAAGCTGGTTCGATGAACTTCGTAGTGGTGTAGGTGATTTTTCCAAATTTTGACATTTTTTCTAGTTTTTTCAGCTTGAAGGTACAAGTGCATTTATTGCTTGTTCTTGGCGTAACTTTTGCAAACAAAGTCAAAATTTGACAAACTTTTTTTTGAAATTGCTAAAAAAATCACAAGGAATATGTTTGTACCTCTATTTTTAATTTTTCCAAGTTATTTTTTCTAAAAATTGTAAAAATCACCGTGTGTTATAAAAGGTTGATTTGAGTTTGTCACTTGTACAAATTGCAAAATTTCTTCTTTGTAATTTGCTGAGGGGGTTGCAAATTGAGTTTTAATACATTCTGGGGGGTGAAAGGCACAATTTAAGTGCCACATTGTCTTCTTTCTTTTGGTCTTCATGGTGGATCTAAGGAAAATTGAACCACTCACTCCACACAATTATCATACATGGAAGCTAAAAATGACTCAGTTGTTACAATCTAAGGGTCTATGGCCAATGTTAGATGCAAAACAACCTAAATTTACAAGGGATTATGAAAAATTCATCCATAGATGTAAAATGGATGAAGTAAAAGGGCTCATTGGATTACATGTATTTGATAACTTGTTGTTTCATACTTCAGAGTGTAAAACACCTAAGAATGTTTGGGATAAACTTGAAGAATTGTATGGAAAATCAAATCAGTTCTGAGTCTTGCAACTTCAAGCAGATCTACAATCACTCTCTCCAGATGAATTTCCTTCAATTCAAGTTGATTTTGTCACAATTGAAAGGATGTGGGCAAGATAAATCTAGTGATGAATGTATCTTCTTGATTCTGTCTAAATTAAAGGGCCCTTATCAGGTGTTTTCTTCTACTTTCTATTCAACTAAGGATGCAATGGGGAAAGATTACAAAATGCCCTCTTTTGAGTTGTTTTGTGAGCATCTTAGTAGGGAGGAGGCCAAGTTGATTCAGTTGGATGCCTTACCTAATTCTAAGAATCATGCTCTCATGGCTCAATCATCCAAGGATAAAGGAAAGAACAAGAAGAAGCCCAAAGTAGAATCATCTTCTGGTAGTGAGAATCCCTCCAAACTGAAGCTGAAGAGCAATCAAAAGTCCACTCCATCTCCTTCTCCTTCTACCTCTGGAGATTCTTCTTCCAAGTCCAAGAAAAAGAAAGGAGATCCTTGTTCATTTTGTGGCAAAACTGGGCATGATGTAACTCGTTGCTTTAAGAGATTAGAGGCCTTGGAGGAAGCTATGAAGAAGCACAAAATTTAAGTGTCTAAGCCTTCTTCCATGGGAAAAGGTCAAGCTCTTTTAGCAAGAGCCATTCATTCATCTTAAGAAAATTGGATTCTTGATTCAGGTGCTTCACATCACATGACCAATTCACGTGATCTTCTTGATTCCATTGTTCATACTTCTACTTCTCAGATTGCAGTTGGGAACTCTTCATAGATTCCAATTTTGGGGACATGCTCTGTTCAGATGCTAGATGGGTGCATTGATGATGTTCTTCTTGTTCCTGATATTTCAACGAATCTACTTTCCATATATCAGATTTGTCATTCTGGAGATGGGAAGTTAGTTGAGTTTACTCCACATAATGTGACTATTAGACAGTTGCAGGATCCTGAGAAGGTTGTTGCTATAGGGATATTTGATCATGAGAACCATTTGTATTGATTTGATGGATTTGGGTCTTCATCAGGTTCATGTTTTGTTGTTCATGCTGATTCAATGAGCAAGCTTTGGCATGAGAGATTTGGGCACTTGAACTATAGATATATTCAACAGATGCAAACACATAACTTAGTGGTTGGTCTTCCAAAGATCACTTGCACAGATGGTGTTTGTCAAGGTTGTGTTCTTGGCAAGCAACATCAAGATCCTTTTCCTAAGGGTCAAGCTACACGTGCAACTACACCCCTTGAGTTGGTCCATAGTGATCTCATGTCATTCCCAACTCCTTTTTCAGGGGCTAAGTATGTGCTCACATTCATTGATGATTTTTCCCGCTGGACATGGGTCTATTTTTTGAAGCTCAAGAGTGAAGTCCTCACCAATTTCAAGACCTTCAAAACATTTGTGGAGAAGCAGTCAGGTTTTTCTCTTCGACATATACACATAGATAATGGGGGTGAGTATGTCAATCAGGCATTTCAGGATTTTTGCAGTGAGCATGGTATTCTTCATCAACACACAGTTCCTTACATTCCTCAATAGAATGGTGTGGCAGAGAGAAAGAATAGGACTCTCAGGGAAATGGCCAATTGTATGATTCAGTCTAGGTCCATGGCACCAACATTTTGGGCCGAAGATATCAATTGTGCCAACTATATTCAGAATTGTATGCCCCACAAGGCAGTGCAGAATATGACCCCTGAGGAGGCTTGGTCTCATCGCAAGCCTAATGTATCCTTCTTCAGAGTATTTGGTAGTGAGGCTTGGGCATTCATTCTGAATGGTCGGCATAAATCCATGGAGAAGAAGAGTCAGTGATACATCTTTGTTGGCTATTGTGAGGATGTGAAGGCATATAGATTGTTTGATCCTGACACACAAGAGGTTCATTTCCAACGTGATGTTCAGTTTGCTGAGACCTTCACCCAACCAGATCCTCTTTTGAATTCTTCTTCATCACAACCTACTCAATCTTCTTCAGTTGATGATGCTTTGCTACTTTAGGAAGATTTTGATGATGGTCTTGAGGCACCTCCTCCTCAGTAACCTACTAGGCCACGATGGGCTTGAGTTACTCTTGAGGAGGCTGGTCCTCTTGTTGGTGATCCCACAGACACTCGCCGCACTTGTTCTTAGACTTAAGGAATCAATCTTTTGAGTCATGCAGTTTTAGATGATCCTCAGAAGTTTTCAGACGCTTCAGGTGTTCCAGAGTGGGATAGTGCTATGGTTGATGAGTATTCTTCTTTGATGAAGAATCATACTTGGGATCTTGTGTCTCTTCCTAAGCGAAGAAATTTGGTTTGGTGCAAGTGGGTGTATCGTACCAAGTATGCAACAAATGGTTCCATTGACAAGTACAAGGCTTGTCTTGTTGCAAAGGGGTTTTCTCAGGTTGAAGGAATTGACTATTCTGAGACCTTTTCTCTTGTTTCCAAGATGGATTCTATTCACCTTGTCCTTGCTATAGCTACATCACAGGGATGGTCAGTATATCAGATGGATGTGAAGAGTGCTTTCTTACATGGGGATCTTCATGAGGAGATCTATATGGAGCAGCCACCAGGTTTTGTGTAGGACCCTTCACTTGTTTGCAGGCTTCGACGTTCATTGTATGGTCTCAAACAAGCCCCTCGGGATTGGTATGAGAAGATGGATAGTTTATTGCTTGCTTCCAGCTACACTCGCTGTCATTCTGACCCCACATTTTATACATAGAGACATGGAGAGGATCTACTCATAATTGTGCTCTATGTGGATGATTTGATTCTCACAGGGAGTTCTACTTCCATGATTCATAGTACGCAACGAGCATTGATGGAGAGATTTGATATGACCGACCTTGGTCTTTTGCATTACTTCCTTGGTCTTTAGGTTCATCAAACTTCTGAGGGGATCTTCATTTTCTAGCAGAAGTATGCTCTTGATTTGCTTCAGAGGTTTGGAATGGTTGATTGCAAGCCTTCCCCTACTCCATTCCAGTCAGGTGTTGTACTATCTACTAGTTGCACTACGCCTATAGTTGATCCTACCTTGTATCGGAAGTTGGTTGGTAGTCTTTTGTACTTGACACATAGTCATCCTGATATTTCCTTTGCGGTTGGACTTGTCTCTCGCTTCTCATAGGAGCCTCATGAGAGTCATTGGAAGGCCGCCAAGCGTATCTTGAGATACATTCAAGGCACTACTCATTTTGGCATTCACTACACTTCAGGTGCATCTCAGATAGTGGGCTTCACTAACTCGGATTGGGCTAGTGCTGTCAATGATTAGAAGTCTACTTCTGGCTTTGTATTTTTCCTTGGTTCTGGTTCAATTGCATGGTCATGTAAGAATTCAACTTCTATTGCATTATCATCAACAAAGGCTGAGTATCGAGGTGCAGTGTTGGCTAGTTAGGAGGTTTTGTGGCTTCGTCAGTTGATGACTGAGTTTGGATTCCCTTCCAATTAGCGCACTACTCTTTGGTGCAACAATCAGAGTGCCATTCATATCTCTCACAACCCAGTGGAGCATCATCGAACTAATCATATTGAGATCCACATGCACTTCATTAGGCAACTCATCTAGGATGGTGTTCTTAGCTTGGAGTATTTGCCTACAGATCAGCAGGTTGCAAACATCTCCACTAAACCTTTGGCATTGCCTCATTATCTTCAGTTGTGATCGATGCTTGGGGTGAAGGAAGTTGTCCTTGGGGGGTCTTGAGGAGTCCTCCTTCCTTCTTTATTTTTCACTTTCTTTGTAGCTTTTTCTCTCTTTTGGAGAGGAGTTTTCTCCCATAGGGGTTTTCTCCTTTTCTCCGTTTATGAGAGTTTTTTGTTTTGTACATGGGTACCTCATCAGGCCTAGTTGCCAGGACCCATCTTTTGCATTCTGCATTTGTTTGTTCCTCCCTAAGTTGCACTTAAGGGGGGGGGTGTTGGTGTGAATAAGTCTTGTACCTAGTTTATTCCTTTACTAGGGACTTAGGGGACTTAATTCACATGTTAAGTCTACTTAGGATATTAGTTGTCTTATCTAGATAAGCATTAGTTGTCTCATCTAGAAGTTACACTTTCATAGGTAGTTATGAGTTAGTTGTCTCAAGTGATAGGATTAAGACACTTGTCATGATCTTGTCTTATCCTATCTCTCATCCTTGCCTTTATAAGAAAGGAATTTATAGCATATATTGCATAGCATTGTATTGTATTGCATTGATCATATTGTATCATATTGCAATCCTTGTTTGGTGGAATATAATCTTCCATTGTTGCTTCTGTCTATCTCTTGTGGAGGTTCTTTGGTGTTGTAGATTGAAGATCTTGGGTTGATCACTTCAACAAAGAGAAACACTCAAGTTTTCATTTTTTTTTTGAGACACCTCAAGGATTTGCTATGTATCCTCTCCCCTTGTGATTCATGTAATCTTGGGTGAAGAGAAATAACATTTTCTTGTCTTTATTAGATAAGGGCCTACACTTGAGATACATCTCGTAATGGAGAACTCATAAGTGACCCTAAAAGCACGTTTACCAGTAGGCTATATAAAGTTTACAAAATTGAAAGAAAGTAGCTTAAATTGAGGGTGTGGTAGCATGACAGTACCTAGTCCTCGTTTGAACATAATGAGTTGGGCAGGAATGAATAAAGCTTTGAGTAGCTTATGTATGGTCTATACCCCTTGTGTTCACGATGTCACTAAAAACCTTGTCTAGAGGCCAACCAAGTTTTCTGAAACATTCTTTGAGGTAGTGCATGTGAGGTGCACCACTCCTAAAAGTTACTTACCATGCTCGATTTATAATTAAGGCATAAATCTTAAGAGTTAATTCTCTTGTATAAAGCTAGGCATGTCAAGACGGTACATTTCCTTGACATGGCCTAATTGACCCCTCTATAATTTTGGATTTAAAATCACTCCTTTGGGGGTGAGGTAAGCCTACTAAGAAGTAACATACCTTTGTTCCGTTAGATTGTAATGTGACTGATTTTTTTGAGACAAACTAGTAAGTCTTGTTGAAGAAGACTTGCAAAATATCTCCCGTACCCATTGAGTTAGTAAATACATTGCTTGTTAAAATGAACTCAAAAAAGCATCAACATGTTCTTCAAATTTCAAACCCTTTGATTATTTGTGAGTGCATTTCAAGGATAATATATTGCTGCATACCTCTAACTATATCTTATTTTTTTCAAAATAATATATTTGTGGTTTTTGAATATATTTGATTACATCTCTACTCACATATATCAAAGTTAACCTAGGAACCTATGGCTTATCTCTTTGATTTCCACAATGTCAAGCTTTTGTGGGAAACATTTTTCCTTGTCATAGACATTCTTAGTCTAAAATTAATCAAGACATTTGATGTGGCAAAAAATAAATTTCATTAATCAAAGATTAACTCCATTGAACCCACAAAGCATGTACACCTTGGTTTCATTTTTAAACATCTATACTTCCAAAGAAATAAAGAGAAAGCATGGAAATGCATACCAAAACATTGTATCAAAGTTCTACCATGCAACAAACATTAATTTCTTAGGTTATCACTCTAAGGGTAAAGCATGTTTTTCAATACCTTGATCTTGTAAACAAAGTCCCTCTTAGGTTCAAATTTTTTTAAATCTCACCTCATAAACAACTTTGAAACTTTGGACACATCAACATTCTAGACTTAGGTTATCATCAATCAAATTGCCTACTTTAGCTATATGTGTGTAAATGAATCATTTTTCACATTTATTTAAGTTATCCATCATCCTTTTGAACAAGTCTATCTTAAAGGTCACAAGTCTACCTTTAGGATCCACAAGTTCATTAGCATATTTATCAAAAACATCAAACACCAAACCTTTAGTCTAATGTTGTCCAAAGTTTAGAATTTTATCATCACTCACCCCTTTCATCATCCATTCACATCATTGGTCCTAAACACCTTAAAGGGCCAAATTTACCAAAATTTGAATCAACTAGAGAGTTCCAACAATATAAATCCCAACACACTTCTCCCATAGTTGATCCATAATTTATCATAACAAATTGATCACAATACAAGAAAACATGGAGAAAGTGTACATGTCCCTCACAAGCCAAGGGACTAACTTTACTTATTCAATGAAAATAAAGAAGAGCATATACATGAATAAGTGAATAAATAAAAATGTGCATATAAGGAGAAAGACCAATCATTGCCTGAGAATGACTGGTTTTGAAGGTGTCATCTTGTCCTACTGTTGCCTCGAGCTGCTTGTGTCTTCCCTAGCTCCATAGTACTCCTAGCTCCTGCATCTGGAAATAACAATGACATTAGAGCAATGCTCTAAGCAATGAAAGATATCAAACCTTACATGAAAACTCACGTATGCATGTATGAATTGATCTCTAAATGTATTAAATAAACATGAAGACCTTGGATGTCCTAGAAAATAATGAAGTCATCAAACACATCCAAAATATGCATTTATTTTTCTAACTTGTTTGCTTCATGTGCAGATTTAGGACAAGTCTTGTTACTATTATGATTTAGTTAAATACAACATGTGGGGTAAATGTGGCTCCCATGAGGGTAGAGCTCAACATGCTTCCCTCTAATGTTTTGAGAGGGATAGGAAATTGAGCAACTTGATCAAAGATATGCATGCTATTAATGCATTAAATCAACATGGAATCACACTAGTTGATCAACTTTCATTATTAGATTCAAACAATGCAACATATAATCGTAATGAATCCATCATATGGTTGCCATCATGTCAAGAGGAAGGTACATTTTGCTGGACATGTCTTTCAATCTTCTTAAGTGGATCCATGATCCATTTTATAAAAAGAAGTAGGTGATTTCAGAGATGCATCAAGTTCAATTATAGATGCATCAAGTTCAATTATGCATCTCTTAAATAATGAAGGAGAAATCAAAGCATGCTTGAAGCAACCATCAAGCATGTGGGGCATCAAGAAGGAACAATACAAGGTACTGACAAGTGCCTCTCACCTTAACCCTATTGGATAGCCACACATCACATAGGATGGTGAGCTTTCAGGTCACCAACATAGGTGACATGTGTTTTCCCACTAGGATTAAGGTGGGGAGACAATGTTAATTGTTGCACATGGTTGAAAAGGTAAACAAATATTGTGGAAATTAGGTAGCAAACATGTGGGGCAGCAAGAATTGTTATGGAAACCATGAAGGTTGGGACAATCTTAAAGGAAAATGCAAGGACAACAACAATGGATAAAATCATGATCTCATGCATATGGGTAGCAATCATGAATGTATGCTACATAACAAAAAGGGAAGTCATTACCTTTATTAAGGGAGCAAGTGAGCCATGTTTTCACTTTGGTAGTGAATAATAAACTATGAATAAGCCATGCAATGAAAAGTATAGTCAATGAACAAGGAGCAACCTCAAATGCATTAATGAAATCATATGATGACATGAATCATGAAACCTGGAAGAAAGGAATTAAGCAATGACAAATGTAGAGGAACAAGAGCAGTGACAGAGGTCCTTGCAAGACATCATCCATCCAGTCTCAGACCTCTAGTGTGGAGGAAGAGTAATACAAAGAGCATTGGTTTTGAGAGCTTTAAACACAATAGTTCTGCCTCAATCTTACAAATGAGAAGTAACAAAATTTATACACAAGGCATCTATGCTACTTAACTATATGTGCCAATGAAATGTGATCTCATAGAATGCTATTATTAGTGGATATGCTCATAATATTTCATGCAGGGGTTTGGTCATCATAAATGATCCAACATGAATCAAGATTGTATGCCAGAAAGCAGGAACACAAGTTCAAAATGATAAGAATCAATGCCTTGAGAACAAGTATACATAACAATGATATGGAGAGGAAATGTCATCAAGCAAGAAGTCCACAAAATAGAGCATAGCATCAAAGAAGCAGTGAGCCAAATCTCTAAAGGATGACAGTGTTATATTATGTCAATAGTACATAAAAGAACACCATTGAAATGCATGTATTCAAGGAGATACCTGATAACTACCAAGAAATCAGGACAGTCCATAGGAGAAAATGCATTTTTATGTCATACAAGACAACAACAAAGAAAAATGTCTTTTGAATTTACTGAAGGAAAACGAGAGATGGTCACAAGAGATTGCATCTCAGAGGAAGAAGAAAGAAAGGGTAGTAAAGATTTTCAACTTCCCTGTTCGGTGTCACATAATGATCAACCACAACTTTCATCTACGTTTTCTTGAGTTGCTCATACTCAAGGATTACCTCCACAAGTGATATGTGCACTTGAAAATAAATTTATTGATGGAAATGGGGGAAGCAGTCAAGTTTCACAACTTAGAAGTGTAACTTTTAATGGGCATGGTGAAAAGGAAGTAAATAAATATGCCTTTAATTGATAAGTCAATACAAAAGAGGGAGGCTTCCAATGCAACTTGCAACTTGAGAACACATGCATAGTATTTGAAGCATATTGAAGGAACTACATGAAAAAGAGAAACTCTTTTATGCACCAATGTCAGATCTTGGTGATCTCCTGTGTGATAAGGTTGCTGTTACATAAACATTAATAATCATATGGTTCAGTTGTCCAAATTAAGTTGGATAAATGCAATGAACCACATGGAAGCAAAACACATCAAGCAATTCTTATGCACTATCACATCAAGATAGAGGTAAGTACTTCTAGTTTATTCTATGCTTGTAAAAGAAATGTGCACATCTACATTAAATGGAAAGTGGTTTCAATACATGGGAAACCTTTCGGATGCATGAGTATAATATATTGAACACTCAAACTGATGAAGAGAAACATGCACTTCTATTTTTAGTCTTAACATATCAGTCAATTGAAAGCACACCATACAAGAGTAGTTCATAGTTACAAAAGTGCTAAAACTCTATAACAATGTTCATGCCTAATCATATCATGATGAAGATATTTCAAAAAACCACTTGGGGTCCTTTTTGAACAAAAAAATGTATGAAGAGAAAAAATGAAACAACAAAAGGAAGATCTAGTTTTTAAACTAAGTTGGCTTTCACAAATGGAAGAACCCATCTGGGTTATCACAAGTTCCAAAAATCAAAGGAGAATTTCATAGAGTTGCTATTTTCAAAGAGAAAACTCAAATCAAAACCCACGTCATTCATTATTGGAGGCCATGGCTAAAGAAATCTGTTTTATGCAAAATACAGAAAATCCATCTAGGGTTTATCAAAAATGCAAATACAGAGTGCAAGGGATGGTTTCTCTTTCCAAGCAAGGACCCCAACTGGGTCTATTTCAAGATAACAAGAATACAAAGAATCAAAACAAATAGAGCCTTCATGATTCTCAAAGAATTATAGAATGGAAAAGAAGTATAGTCCTTTGACTCATACCCGTACTATGCAATGGCATTGAATCATTTACAACTATTCATTCTTTATGGGGCAACATTTTATTGTAAAATAGGGGTGCTTCTTGTTTTAGCTGATCACTCTCTCACAAAATCTCATTCACATTATGATCTTGCAAAATCTTGTCATAAAAAACTAAAAATGCACGGGTTTAGTTACATTTTCATGGCTACGACTTGTAAAGGTATTTTTATCACAAAAACACCAAAACCCACTTGGGGTTTTTTGCAAAAAATACAATCTTGCTAAAAATTGAAGGAAACCCACTTGGGTTTTTACACAGAAATTGCAGTTATAGCCGTGGCCCAGAATCAAAGTTGTTCTCTTTAGGAACACAAAATCCACTTGGGATTTTCTATTGAAATCACAAATTTCTTGAAATGAACAAAAACCCACTTGGGGTTCAAGCTAAAAAGTGCAATTACAAAAGTTTATAAAGCTATTATAAATAGTTTGAAACAAGTGACAGGTATACAAAACCCTATTTCATCTTCTGCAACCGTGACCAAAGGAACAATGTTTTCTCTTAGAACAACAAAATGTTTCAAACTCTCTGTAAGCAAATTGAGATACATTTCAAAATACAAGTATTTTTACAGCTGTGGCATGAAAGTCCATTTTTTCTATTCACAAATCAAATGGAAACCCATTTGCGTTGATTAAAATTTGCAAATACAGAGGAACGTTAAAAAGATATTATGAAGCTCTCAAGTGAAGCAAAGCAACGAATGAAGATACCCTATTCCTTTCCATGGCCGCGACCAAAGGGAGCATTTTTCTTCATGAAAACAACAACAAAAGGTGGGGTTTCTTCATAAGATGTAAAATGCAGAAGAAGAGTAAGTATTTTTTGTCCATCTATCAAAATGGAGGTTCGAGATGAGTCATTTTTGCTC
This sequence comes from Sequoia sempervirens, assembly GCA_007258455.2. Lineage (NCBI taxonomy): Eukaryota > Viridiplantae > Streptophyta > Pinopsida > Cupressales > Cupressaceae > Sequoia > Sequoia sempervirens. Next base: position 223,754,233 of record VDFB02256132.1, on the reverse strand, counting down.
AAAAATTAGAGGAATGGAGTGCTCGAATTACCTGGAGCTTTTTGCTCACTTTCTTTTGCAACATTCAAGCTTCTCAAGGAAGCTATAGAAGTGGAGAAGTAACAACAATCGAAGAAAAAGAATGGAACAAAAGGGTCAAAATTACTTTATAGGCCGCGGCCTTTACACATAAAATGGCTCCAAAAAAGTAAAAAAATACAAATTTTGTGTCAAAAAATAAATTCACTTGTGATTCCATGCATTTCTTTATCAAGATTTGTCAAGAATTGGAAAAAAGCAACCATTCTCTGTGCAAACTCAAACCCTATGGTGGTAGCATCATTTTCCAGAGTGTTTTATGGTAAGAATGAAGTGTCTCTTCACTTTTTTCCATCTTTTGTTGATTAGGGTTTGACCCTACTTTGATGGCCAATGGGAATTTTGTCCCATTATTTATTAAAAATGCAACACATATTAATGTGTTATGGGGGCCAAATCATGACTTCATGACTTAGGCATTTTTATGCCTTGAGTCTTTATTGCCTTGTAGGAACATTGCTAGGTGTTTCAATGTGAAACATGTGAGTATGCCTTTGACCTTTGGTCATCAAGATGCTTGCAAGACTTTTAGAATATGCCTTCCATGAAGTGTGGACGTCCTTCATGATCATGGGTCAAATTTGAACCTTTTATTTTTCCTTTAAAAATTAGAGAATATTGACAGGTGTGTGGCCTTGAAGTGCAAAATGAGGTAGAGTGGAAATGATCAAGTGCCTTGGAGGTTTTTGACCTTGTTTAATGCTTTTGAAAGCATTTTGATACTTACATTATAATTTGCATCTTATTTCAAAGTATAAAGATATCATTTAAGTGATTTGAAAATCACTTTTATTGTCTTTTTAATGCAAATGTAATGTAGTTAAAAAGGGTGGTGGAGCCCTCTTGTATCTTTCTTTTAAATGTAAAATAGCTTGATTATGTGGTGTATTATGAATCACTTAATCAAGTTATTATCTTTAATGCTTTTTGGAGTCTTGTGTTTTCAAAACACACATATTGCATGGGCCAAAGCTGGGAGACAAAATGATGACTTGCAGACATGAGGAGAGTGTGTGAGTGGAGAATTTGACTGTTTTGGAGAAATATGTGCTATTTTGGAGGCTATTTTCTCACACTTTTTGGATGGCTATGGTCTTGGCTTGACCTTGGACTACTTGGAGGACTTTTTGGCCTCATTTCCGCATCCGACCAGAACCTTCTAGATGGACATGTGTGAGGGGTTTTGATGGGTTTTTGCTTAAGTAGCTTGTTTCTGCATTTTGGACTTAGTTCTTTCTTTCCAACAGAGCGATAGCTTTAGCTTTTGGAGTTATTTTTTCAGCATGGAGCAGTATTGTAACTCAGATGGAATGTTATACAGTGAGTGACTTTGAATCAATATAATAGAACATTTTACCTTCTCATTTCATGTTTCATGGTATGCTGTTAGTGATTGATTAGTTTGTTTTGTGAAATTTATCTTTCCTTGCAAACTTGTCTCATGTTTAGGCATTTGTTTAGTAGAAAATGCATGTTAATAGATTATAAGTTGTGTTAGTCAATAGTGCTGTTAGTTGTGAGACTTTTTGTTTCCTTCTAAAAGTCTTGTTTTAAAAACCTTCTTATAAATTATTTATGTGAAATGCATATGGAAGTGAGTTGTGTAAATAGAGTTTTGTGGTATTGATTTGAATGTGATAGGCTGTTATCAGGTCCCAGTTAGTTTTGGTGTATCACCTTAGGTATTTTTAGTTTATGTTCATGTTTCATGCATTTCTTACTCTTTACCTCAGAAATCAGTAGTTAGGTGGCATTAAAAGGGGAGCCAACCCATAATATGGAGGTATGCTTTGGAATAGGATACCTACAATCTAAAAGTAGTCCCATGTTACTTCCAAACCTGCTAAGTTCATTCATAGCTTGGCATTAGGGTGCAGATTTGGATCCCTAATAGTTACCAATAACCCACATGAGATCATTGTAGAGGAACTACTTGAAGCACAACAAGATCCCAAAACAAACCATATCATCAATACTTTGATGAAAATGAACCCCACACAATACATGCTAGCCTTAGCAAAGGAAGGGGCTAAACTCCCTTCAACATTCATTTGAACAAAATTAGGGAACAAACCTTGGGAATTGTGGCTTCTATTCCTCAATCTTCCATCACACAACCCTTGGTACAAGGCTTGAATCAATCTATAATTGAACCAACTTCATCACTTGTACCAAGTCAACCATTAATTTATAGTCTTACAACTCGACTAGGAACTAACCTTGGTCTCACTCCCAATTCAGGAAGCAACACAATTTTGGGTACACAAGATACAACCCTTACCCAAAACAAAAATTGGACACCAAAATTTTAGTGCCCAACCATATTCTTCCACCACCACAAATACCCAGTGTGGTTCCTAATGTTACACAAAGTCGTGAGGCAAGGACCCGAAGTGGAACAACAAGGGAAAGTGAAAACCATCATACAAGGTCAAACATCAAACCACCCAATTGATACATAAATCAACTAGTTCCACAAGCCACTCAAACCAACCAACAAAACACATCAAACCCCTTGGTCACAAATCCCATCAATCAAGAAAACTCATTAGTCCCAAATAAAACACAAGGAAATTCATCCAATCCATTGGTCCCTCAACATCAAAACAATCAAGGGAACCCTTCTAATCAATTGATCCAAAGCCAAAGCATGCCACTAATATCTCAACACAAAGTGGAACCATCTCAACCTTTGGTCCCCCAAGTAATGAAAAATCAAATGGGACCCCAAGCCTACATTCCTACACCCCAATTTAAAATTTTACAAGAAATGATAGTAAAAAAACAAGGAAAAAGTGTGCCAAATCCAAATCTAATGTGCAAGCCTCAAAATATCATTACACATCAACCACCTAAAAATAAACTCAACCCACAAATCACTCACACCATGGTTCCTCAACAACCACCACATGCTCCACAAAATCAAAATATTGCAAGCCAATACATGTAAACAAGTCAATTTTTCCCAAACCAAAACATCATTTGAAAATCCCAAAGACAAAATACATTGGCTTATCAACAACCTATTGTCAATAAAAGAAAAACAAGCATACTTGCTAGCACAACAACAACAAGCACACTTACTAGCGCAACAAGAAAAATCTTAGTTATAAGCCCAACAACAACAAGCTCAACTACAAGTGCAAAAACAAGCCCAACAACAAGCACACTTGCAAGCACAACAACATGCTCAATTACAAGCCCAATTACAAGTGCAACAACAAGCTCAATTACAAGCCCAATAGTTGCAAGCACAACAACAAGCCCAAATACAAGCACAACACTACACTCAACAAAAAGTTCTTGTGAAACAACAAGGCTTGTACTACAACCCCCAACAATCATAAACAAGCACACAACCCTACAACCCTATACTCAATATCTTAAACCCTAATCCATATACCTTATACAATTAACCTTATAACCTCAACCCTCAAACCTTAGCCCTTAACCCAATACTTAAACCCTAAACCCTCAAACCTATACCCAATATCCTAAACCTAATCTCTATACCTTATACACTTAGCCCTATACCCTCAACCCTGAACACTAGGGGGAAGGTAGGAGAGAGAAAGGTGGGAGGGAGAGAGAGAATGATGAGATAAAGAGAGAGTGAAAGGTAGGGAGGGAGGTAATGGTGAGACAGAGAGGAGAGAGAGAGAGAGAAAGAGAGGGAGAGGGAGAGAGTGAGAGATAGGGAAAGAGGTAGAGAGGGAGACATAGGTGAGATATAGAGACAAAGAGAGAGTTATGTAGAGAGAGGGAAAGGGGATATAAAGATAAGTATAGATGGAAGGAGAGGTAGAGATATAGGGAGGTTAGATAGAGAGGAGTGAGAGAGAGAAAGAGGGGGAAAGAGAGGGAGAGAAAGTGAGACATAGGTATGTAGAGGGAGAGAGGGAAAGAGGTAGGGAGGGAGACATAGGTGAGATAGAGAGAGAGAGAGAGAGAGAGAGAGAGAGAGAGAGAGAGAGAGAGAGAGAGAGAGAGAGAGAGAGAGAGAGAGAGAGAGAGAGAGAGGGAGAGCGAGAGAAGTACAAAGGGGGCAGAGTGAGAGAGAGAATGGTGAGATAGAGATAAGTAGAGAGGAGAGAGAGTGAGAGAGAGGTCTAGAGCATAAGGGATACATAATAAGAGAGAAATATGATACAACTTACTAATTACTAAAATTTGACCTCCTAATTACTAAAATTTGACATATTGATTATTGAAATTTGACTAAGTCTAGATTTTTTTAAGATCTTTCAAAAACTAGAATTTGCATTATAACTCCTAGAGATATGAAATCACTCTCAAACATCCTGAAACTATATACATGAAATATAACTTAAAGTATAAGAAAGTAAATTTCCATATGTAAGTTAAAGTATAACTCATGTATATAGTTTCCTTGAAAAAAGAACTAGAAGAAAGAGAAAAAATAGATTAGAAAAAAAATTCAATGCACACCATAACGCTATAATGCGCTTGTGTTTTGACAATGCTTTTTGGTGCGTTTTTGGTAATGCATTTTAGTGAATTTTTTGAAATTCATTGACAAGGAACAAATTTTAATACAAAAAATAACACAAGCTTGTTATGTCTTGCTTTGGGAATCCCCAAGCCTTAGGCTTGGATTTGCTTTGGATTTCTATCCTAAAGGCTTGGAGTGCCTTCCCAATGTCCAAAGACATGTTTTTGCATATTCTACAAGACTTCACATAATCTCGTTCGTTCTAACTGTTAGGTTTGTACGTGTTTCAAGGTTGAGTAAATCAAACACCTTGTTAATGTTAGGCTCTCTCTTAGCTATTTAATGATGCAATTTTTTTCACATTTTGACAATGTTAAGGCTTTCATTTTAAATTTCTTTTGTTTGTGTCTGTTTTTTGTTAAAAACTAGTGTTTGGTATTTTTTACTTTATTTTTTAACCATTCATTGAAATTTCAAATAAATTATATTTTTATAAAATAAACTCCATTCTACACATATTCAATAAAAATATTTTCTATTAGTTCTAAAAAATTTATTGGGACAACACGACCAAAATTCTATTTTTTTAGATGTGTCCACTTTGAAAATTAGTAAAAAATCAAATATTAATTTAAAAAAATTTAGAAAATTCGGGCATAAACTACATGCTATTAGCTAATTTCTCATTGAAGCTATTTTAAAAATACCAAAAAAAAGTAAACCTTTTGAGGGAGCCACAAAAGACGCCATGTTATGTTTTTTTGACAAAAACAACACCAATTTCTCTGGCTCCCTTTTTTGAGCCCCTAAATCTCTACCATTTAAAAAAATAATAGTAATTTAGAAAGTAGACTCAGAGTACTACAAACATTATTTTTGTTGCATCTTAAAATTTTGAGTGTAACTATCCTCAATTTCTCATCCAAGGTCAGTATTTCTTGATTTTAGAAAAAAAGTGGCCACTTAAGACCCCTTTTTGGCCCCCCATCTTTCTGCACTTACCCAAGATCATACTTGACATGTCGTATCAATTTGAGGTGTTGGTAGAAGGACATGTTGTGATTTACAAGTTTTCTCTCTTCATTCTATGGTTCCTTCCTAGAGGTTCATGTTCTTATGATTTGAAAGGATTGAGTTGACATGTTGTGAGAGAGTATGTGGCTACTTGGTGTTGCATGTGTGGATCATTATGTTTTTCCTTGACACTTCATGTTCTTGATCATTTGCCACACCTTGGTTTGAGTGTTGATTGGTATACTTGATATGCCTTTGATCATTTTTATATTTAACATTACCCATGCAGTGAGAGTTCCTATATATGTATGTTCTTTATTGATAGGTTTGATACAAGGAGCTTGATTGTGGCTTATGGGTTGCATATGTTGGCACGAGTTTATCGATGTCGTTGATACTTAGGAGGTATGGATGTTTATATGTATTAGCATGTGTTATGGATGCTATTTCTGATCATGTGGGTTTTTACCATTGACAACAACTTGGAGCCTTTGACATCACTTGGATTTGATGTTTGTGTTCTTTAGATTGGTTCTCTTCACCTTGGCATGTTCCTTTTCTTCCATAGGTGGCACATTGGAAGATGAGAGGAGTTCTTACTTGAGATGCTGGTCACTTTGGTTTTATTACAGGTATCTTGATGGAGCAAGATAGCATGTTGGAGATTCATGTGATTTCATGTATAGCTATGATGATGTATTTCATTGATTGACCCTTATACAATGTATAGAACGAAGAGAATGTTAGAATTTGGTGTTGTACACTATTGCATAAAATGATTTATTATGGTATTGCAATTAAATAATTATTTAGTTGTGGTGCACCTAAGAAGTGTGTTTATCGACATTAGGAAATTATTTGGGGCCACTTGTAAAGTTGTATTGTAACATTGGGTTATTATTTTGTGTGGGAGACATAAGATAATAATTTAATATTTAGGGAAAGTATTTAATAATGAGAAAACTTAGTACCCAATATTAAATGAGGGGTCAATGGTTTTATGTTCACATGGTTTTGTGGCACATGTTTTTATCTTACCACTTGGTTATATATATTTAATAAAGTTAGCCTAAAGTTATTAATATTGTTAGAATTAATGTTACTATTAGAATTAGTAATTTCTTGTGTAATTTATTATATATTAACTCATTTTAGTAATGTTTTATATAATTTAATATATAATATATTTTATAGTTAATTTACAATTTTATAATATATAGATTTAATATTTATATATAATATATATATATATATATATATATATATATATATATATATATATATATATATATATATATATATATATATATATATATAGAGGGAGAGGGGCCAATAGTTGTGTAGACTAAATTTGTTAGCATGTAGCGATTGAATGGAATATCGTAGAACCTTCATTTTTTTTTGAAATGTGGACTGGCCTCTTATCTATCTATAACTAAGGTTTGGAGGTGTGACTCATCATGCAACTAGCCACATCAACACATCTATTAAGAAGTGTCTAAAATTTGACTTTTTAAATATTTGACCAAAACTTGATCATGGACCCCTAGTAGTTGAACAAAAAAATATCATTTGTTGCTTGTAAATTATCATATTATTATTTAAAATAAAACTAATATGCAACCTAAATGAACCAAATACCTATGGGTAACCATAAATCTTTGATATCTCTAGTTTTTATACTCAACACATATGGACCAATAGTTGAACAAAAAAAACTATTTGTTGTTATAAAAACAACACATAATTATTTAAACAACTTGAATCAAACAAAAATGGACCAATAGTTCTAATTTTTTTGAAAATCCTTCACATTTAATAGGAAAATACATGGTATTTATTGTGCTCACCTTTTATATTTGTGATAAGACAAACAATTAATATGAAATACTCCAATGCTTGTACATTGATACCCCAATAGTTGTACACATAAAAACAATATTTTTTTACTATGATAACAATACTTGTTTTTGCAAATAAGGGACAAAGTGAAAAGAATTTTGGGGTGTCAAGAAGTTGAGTTTCCTAATACATACTTGGGGCTACCTCTATTTTCCAAGAGATTAGAAAATAATTACTGGAATAAGTTATTAGAAAGGATTCAAAATAAATTGGTAGGATGGAAGGGGAAGCTACTGAGTCTAGCTGGTAAGATCCAACTACTAAAAGGCTCTCTCCAGAATATTCCAGTGTATTACCTTTCCTTGTTCAAAATTCCTGCTCATATAGGAGATAAGATATAATAGATTCAGAGGAAATTCTTGTGGTCAGGTACCGAGGAAAAAAATAGACTTTCTCTTGTTAGCTGGGACAAATTTTGTAGGCCAAAAAGGTGTGGGGGGTTAGGGATGAGAAGAATTCATATGCTAAATAAAGCCTTAATTGCTAAAATTGGATGGAACCTTCTAGAAGGCTCAAAATATTGGGTCAAAATCTTCCAAGCAAAGTACTTCAAAAATAGGAACACTAGCTATTTTCTATCTCAATTGGATTTCCCTTCTGGCTTGGCCCTATGGAACCACCTAATCAGATTAAGGAATGTGCTAAAGTTGGGGGCTAGTAAGAGAATAGGGAATGGATTTAACATGGATTTTTGGAAGGACCCTTGGATAGAGAATGCCTCTCTATTTTCTAATGAGGATTTGAATCCTCTAAAGTGTAGCCTCCACAAAATTTGTGGCACTAAGGTGAGTGATTATATAAATTGGGAAGGGGAGGAACCTAAATGGAAGGATTTTGAGGCCTTGTTAAGGAGAAATAATCTGAGGGGTCCTAGATAGGTGGATTGGGCTCCTCTCCTCATCAATTTGCATAATTTGATTGGGGAAATGAAATGGTTTGATAGGGGAAGGGAGGAATAATGGCTTTGGAAAAGCAACCTCTTTGGTTGTTTCTCAGTGAGAAATACCTATGCAGACTTGATGAGGGCCCAAGATGCTATTCCTAGTCCCTTCTAGAAGGGGGGGTGGCTCAAGAATATGATTCCTAAAATAAATTGTTTCTGGTGGTCAGCGGCCCATGGCAATATCCTTACCATTGATAACCTGGTCAAGAGAGGTTTCTACCTTGTTAATTTGTGTTCTCTTTGTAAGCAGGAGGAAGAATCGATAACTCATTTGTTCTTCCATTGCAAGTATGCAAGGGAAGTGTGGTCCAAGGTGTTGCAGTTGTTGTCTTCGAATTGGGTTTTTCCTAACTCAATGAAGCTGTTTATTGAAGGCTGGTGTAATTTTCCTTTCTCTCACAATGTCATAATGGATCTGTGGCACCAAGTTACCCTCTTTGTATCTTGGGGGATTTGGAAGGAGATAAACAACATAATTTTTAGAGAGGTGGAGAGAAGCAGTGAGGAGGTGTTTCAGATAGTTAGAACTCAAATTAAGGAAAATATGGAGGTAAGAAAACCCAACTTCTCCAACTCCTGATCAAACTATAAGGAGATGAGAATAAAAAAAACTGGGGTATTAGTAGAGACCTAACCAATCTGAACTGGACTAAGATGCTCAAAAGGTTGGGTACGGTCTGGAGCCCTCCTATGAAAGATTGGGTGAAATGAAATTTTGACAGATGTTCCAAAGGAAATCCGGATCAGGCTGGAGCTAGTGGCCTCGTGAGAAACCAGAATGGTGACTGCATTATTATGGCTTATGGTGGGAATCTTGGGATTTGTTTGAATAAAAAAGCTGAAGCTTTGGCTACTTTTGGAGCTTTCAAATTCTTAAACTAGTTGGGGTTCAGAAATATTATAATTGAAGGGGACTCAAAACTTATTGTGGATATTTTAAATGATGTTGCTACCCCCCCATGGGAAATTAAGGATATAATTGACAAATGTAAAGTTATTAAAAATAATTTTACTAATTGTCGGGTCCTACATGTGTACAAGGAAGGGAATTGTGCGGCTGACTGTGTGGCCAATGTGGCGCTCCAGTGTAGGGTTTGGACTAGGTGGACCAATGGGAACATATCGTAGCCTTTGAGAGATATAATTCTCAATGAAAAGTTTGAAAATGCATACCAAATGAATTCCTGAGAAGTTGGTTGGTGACAAGATGGAAGAGTATAGTGGGGAGCTGTCAAGCTTTCCTAATAATGATGGCCTAAGTGGTACGTACATACATTGGAGGATCCTTGAGGGATATTTTTTCATTAATTTCTTGTTAAAGTTTATGAGCAAAAATCACATGCAGATTATGGTTCTCTTAAAGGTTGTATTTTCTACGCGTGCTAATTTTCCCTCTGTTAGTTATTCATGAATTTCTATAGAGGGAAATGACAAGATTTTAATTACGAGTATTATTGCTTGCAAAATTCATAATGCCTTTTGGGCTCTAAGAAACATGTGGCAATTGTCCCTAAGAAGAAAAACTCTATTTTACATTCCCTCTGTGATTCAGTTGTTTCATTGGGTTTTGAATGTTGGTTTTGGTCTAGGAAGAAAGCTACTTTCTGGGGAGAGTATAAATCCTAGCCAGTCTCTGCAAAAAAAATCTTCAAACTAGCAAGATGGGAGGGCCGAGGAAAAGAACTAAACCACCTAATTTCCAGGCGCTGAAACAAAATGTCGACCTATGGAGAATGTTTGAAAATGTGGGAATGGCTTCCTTTTTCCAGTCCCTAAAAGGCTACAATGAAATTTTAATGGTAAAGTTTACAAAAAGACACGAGTAACACATAAATCTGTCATTTTACCTTCTCTCCTCTATGCAGTTGAATATTGAGAAAACCACCGCTTCATTAGGGCTTAATGCTTATGCTGTATAAATATTCCCTTTCCTAAAATCCCCATGGGAATCCTCTAAATTATAGAGAGGAGAATCTTGACCCTACTGAAGAGGAAAATGTTGAGTTTTAGAGGGTGGAAAACCCTGAAGTTGTTGAGCCTCTGGTTGTTGAGCATTCTCCCCGCAACCTCCCTGTCGTTGTTGCTAGAAGCCTACTTATCCCTGTTAAGAGTTCCTCTTCGGTGGCTAATGTGTTGAACCCATCTACCCCCCGGTCCCAGAAAAGTGAGAACTCAAAAAATGTGGACATGCTGCTTGCTAGAGCTACCCCTGAAAAAAAAAACACTCTCCCCTGCTACTCAAACTTCCTAAAGCCAAGAAAGTTAGAAAAGAGGCCACTCCTCATGAAGTTATCCATATGTCAGAGGATTCCATTCAAAAGGAAGAGGTTAAGGAGAAATTACAAGGTTAGGGGAGTGGTGGGAGTGGTGAAAGGAGGTTAGCAAGGCTAGTGAAGGTAGCCTCAAAAGAGAAAAAATGGAAAGAAAAAAATGTCTGTTGATGTGGAGGATAGGCTATGAGGAATTTGAGGTTCAGGATGATGAGGATTATGAGGATTTTGAATTTGAGGAAATGGACTACGATATGGGGGTTGATGATTTGGAGGAGGAAGAAAAAGATGAGGAAGAGGAGGAGCAAGTTGAGCCATCTAGAGAAAAGATGGAAATAGGGAATGCTGAGGAGGAAGGGCTCTTTGGTCGAGAGAATAATTCTGATAATTTGAGTATTGATTTTCTTAAAAGTAGACTAACTTTCTTGTAGGTCCAATTTGAGGACATGGAAAAGGCTTTGGTGACCTTGATGAGATTCTCCAACAGGCTAATGAGACACGTGATGCTGGGTGCATCCTCGGGTGAAGCAAAGATTAGTAGAAAACTAAAGAAGCAAGGAAAGGTGGACTCCCTCAAGCTGCTCGATGATACTGAGGGGCTTGATTGGTGTGAGTATGTGGCTCTGTTAGGAGAGTATGGGGACCTGTTAAGAAAGGCCAACTAATGGCTTGGGTTACTGTTTTCCATGCTTTTTATGTGTTTTTTTGTTTTATTTCAATATTTGGGACTGTTAGTATATTATCTTTAAGATTTAGTGGAATACCACCTGGTACATTGTGGATTTAATCACTGGTCTGCGTAGATTAAACTTTACTAGTAATAATTTTCTGTTTTTGATAATTAAGGGTTGGACTATAGCTTTGATGTTAAATTTGGGCCTGCGAGCTAGTATCTTTTTGTTTTTTGGTGTGGCTAGTGTTGTTGTTTCCCACCTTGGTTTCCTTTTTTGATCTGCTATGTTCCACAGGATCAGGGCCCTTCCCTACTTATATTATAAAACAAATACTTGTTTAAAAGAGTGTCTTATTTTATTAAATGAGCATTTTATTTTATAAATGACACACTTATAGTGGATAGTTATGATATTTTATTTGAGACAAAAAAATACTTATTTCATGTATTTATGTTTTTTCTATATAACATTCAGAGGTTCTCATGTGTTCAAGTATGGGTCCATTTTTTTATTATCAACATTTGGTTATTTTTTTATTTACATGTATGGACTATTTATTTATAATATATATAAATATGTGGTAAGACCGAGTAATATAATCACCATTGACTGCACGACTATTGGACCCTACACAACTACTAGTCCCTCTCCCCTATAATATAATATAATTTTATAATTTATTATATAATATAGTTTAATGCTATTTTATAGTTTTATAATATTTAATAATTTATATATATCTTTTATTTTTATTTTATATATTTTTATTATTTAATTTAATTTAATATTATTAGCCGATAGGCTATTTATTGTGGGCTTTGCCCACTTTAATTGTCTCACACCTGAGATAAATTGTCACATGACACTAGAATTGTCTCAGGTGTGTATGAAAAAATTGTTGTAGAATTCCCACAACCCATTCCTTAGTCCCATGCCTCCAAGAATGCACTTCACATGCCTTTATCTTATGTTAAAAACATTTCCATTGTCCTTTGTCGATCCATGCAAAAATAATTTTCTATTAAAGCACTGGCATTGTGGTAACCTCACCACGATTGTGCTCTTTAAAAGCTTTCGTTCCATTATGCTCTTTACAAGCTTTCGTTTATGTGCTTTTGTTCCTCATCTTCATCATTTTCATTAGGCCTTTGAAATATTGTATCTAATTATCTTAGGAGGGCTTCCTTGTATTATTTACAAGCAAATTCATAATTGTCTTGTAAAGACAAAACTAGGGTTTTAAATATCTTCATAGAGGTCAATTTTGTTGTTGTAATTTCTCCAGGTGGGTAACTTTACTTTCTTTAAATTCTCATTTCTAATGTATGTGATTTTTAGGGTTTACATAATGAAATGTTCTTTTTAAAAACTTAATTCCCTTTTCTAATTATGTGATTTTGTTTGTGTTGTATTAGTTAGAGGCGAATTCATAATTTTCTTGTAGAGGCAGAACTAGGGTTTTAAATCTCTTCATAGAGGTCAATTTTGTTGCTGTAATTTCTCTAGGTGAGTAACTTTACTTTCTTTAAATGCTATTTTATTCTTAGGGTTTGAGTTGTAACGTTTCTTAATCTATTAGATTCTCTTTCTGAGTCTTTATTGGTTTTTCCTCTTTTTCCATGATGGCTCATGTGCTGTATAGATTTTTTCTTTTCTTTTTCAAATTTACCTTTCTGTGGTTTTAGTAGTTGACAATCCTTTAATTTTGAGGGCTATATAATGGATATATAGTTTATGAATAAAGCCAAAAGAAGCATTGTCACCAACTTTATATTCCATGTAGTCAACATTTTGATTAGTCTGCATTTTAAAGATTTTATTTATTGATATCCAAAGAAGACATAAAAACAATAAAGATAAGACAAAATCCCTTCACAAAACCAGCTTCAACTTCTAACTATTTTGAAAATATGTGCAAGATCTAAAGAAAAATGAAACCCTTGAAGTAAAAATATGCATAACCAAAGGATAATTTGCATTACATGTTCTAAATTTTTGAAACATAAATAAGTAGCAACTTAATGATAGGAAATAACATCACACAAAATTTAACCTCCCTAAGTAAAACATAAATTAGATCTTCACTTGCATGCCACTTTTGTTGTCAATGCCTTTCTGGAATTGTAATTTCTCCAGGCAAGCTACAAATGAAAAGGCTCACTTGTGTGGCACTTCCATTATGACTGCCTTCTTTGATATCCAAACTACTACTTGCATTCTCACTTCCTCTAATATTGCCAGTATCATTATCATATCCATCATCATTCTTTAATTTGTGCAGTATTTTGGTTATGGATTCTACTACTATTGAAACTTGATTGACAAGCATAACTCATTAGCTCGAAGATCTACCATGTTACAAAAAGTAACAAAGTGAAGAATGATAAGAAATTACATTATGAATTTCTTGAATTTTTTTTAAGCCCCTGTGATGTATTAAAAAATGAGAAAATTTGTAATAACATAAATTTGAAAGATATACACTGAAACCATCAACCACCCCGCCATGAAAGTTACCTTAAAAAATAATAAAAACCAAACAAATGTTTTTTGAAGTAAAACAACTTACTAGCTAGAATATTTGTCAAGATGCTAAGACATCACCATTACCATACTTTGCTTCAATATCAACTGTCCCTTTCCTCTTGAGATGACCCATAAAATTATTTTCCATATTTAGGCTCCATACTCCCTTGCTTATTTGAAATATTCAAAGAGAAATGTCCATGCCCTATTCCAAAGCTCCCATATTGATGCATGCAACATGCATGTTGGTGAAGGTTGTGGAATTTGGCTTTACCCTTGCCAATTGCATAAGGTGCAAGAATGTTCTTAACATAAATTGCTCATTGTTGAAGTGTGTGACAATAGTAACCCTATATCATATTTATTTTTTAGTTTTTTCAAATTGTTGCCAGGGCTTGAAGACTAAGATCTTTGATTGGAGTGTTGGTTAGAATTTTCCTTTAATTTAGGGTTGCTTGCTTTGTTGGGGCTAAAGGCTGGGTTAAATATTTGTACTACTATGTTGTTTGATCTTCGTAGTCAAATGGGTATTATGAATTATCTATAGGTAAATTCCTATTAATATCGAGTAAGTTTTCAGTTATACAAAATTTGGAGCTTAACTAAATCCTACACATTTCATGTGAATTTGGAATTTATATCTTCATTCTTGTCAATGCTACTTATCAGGAAATTCAAATTCAAGATTTGAGATCACATTATTTTGGTAGGCTTATATAATTACCATAGGAGTTGGAAGATCAAGATCTTTTGTCAATTTTTTTTAGTATATTTTCTTTGGATTAGAGTAGCTTGTGCATTCTGTTGAGGGTTGTTCCTTTCTTAATTTCAGTCAAAATGATTATTGAACAAAATTCTATAATAGCCATGAGTTTATGTAAATCTTCGAAGTAGCATCTAGGTTCTTTTATGTTTTTGGACTGGACAAGGAGGCTCTTTTAAGTTTTGAGTAGCTAGTGAGGTTCTCTTAAGATTTTTTTTTGTAGTTAATCAAAATATATAAGGTTTATAAAGTTGGCAAGGTTAATTTATTCAGAGTAGGTGAAAATGGATCTTCAAGCTTTTTACTTTTCCAAGCAGTTGGTGAGGTTCTTAAAGGCCTCTAGAGTAGTTGATGAGAATCAACATACTAAATCATTTACATGTACTATTAGTAGCTGGTAACTTTCTTTAAGGTATTTAGAGTGACCAATGAGGTCGTTTAAGGCTACTAAAGCCCTCTATCCTTCTATGCAATATATTGAAACTTGAAGTGTTAAGTTCTACAAGCGCTTATAACATTTTCTATTTTTGTGAGTCCGTTTGGAATACATCCAACATGATATATGGAACTTTTAATTTGTAAACTCTTTTTTCTAGGCTTCCATGGTTCTTTAATATAATAAGCCCACATTAATAACAAGTTAGACAATCAAGTTTTATAAACCAAATTGCTTAGCTAAAATAATTTGGAAGGAATTGGTTTGATCTGTCTATTAATAACTTTGGCAATGATTTTGTATATAGTATGACATATAAGGAGTTTGTTCTAAAGTATTCATAAGTATCTAGAATATATTTTTGGTGAATCAAAGATAAAAATGTCTCATCAGATGAGCCCATTTTTGTCTAGAGATTCTTAATTCTTCTACCACTTTTAGCTTGAGTAGATCGTCCTCCAAAAAATTGTGAAAGAACATACATAGCTAAATGAGCCATCCATCAAGATTTGAGCTTTTTTCCTTCAAAAAAGAAGAGACTATCTCCTTCAGTTCATCTTAGTGCACAAGTTCCATAAGCAGTTCATTTTGAATGGCCTCCATGAACCCTCATATCCATATCCATATCATGCAAGGATAACTACACCTTTTCAGTAATAGGCATGCACAATGAGTACTACTCATGCCTTATCCATGCTTGATTCTTTTCTTGATGCTTTGGATTTTTTGTTTTACTCACTCCACAAATCTCATTTAAAATGCATTCAAAAAAATTAAAATAAGTTCATTTAGTGTAGATTTATGCACCAATCCTCACACATCATATTGTAAGGCTAAAGTGTTAGATGGTGATAATATTCTGATATAGATGATGTAATGGCCTCCCTGTCTACAACCATAAAAAAATTACAACTTTAGATAAGCAACTAACTACTGAGGTCATGGAAACCAAGTAAGACCCTTTTACATGGTCATGCATGTGAAATCATCCACTAAGAGGGTTTGGTCTGTGATGTGTAACTGACTCACAACTTGATAAATAACCTCTTTGAATAAGGTCGAAATATATCTCAGGGATGGTTATGTTCAATAATTCTAGTAAATCACATTATTTTTATCCTAGGTTTACTTCATTACTATTTTTGATTGCAATCCAACCTATCCAATGTAGTTAAGACTGAACCAGTTCAAGAACTAGTATCTCTTTTCTTCTTGTAGACATTCAAATTTGACCACTCCCACATGGTCAAACTCGTCTACTTTATTCATCTATTTCGTTAATATTAATTAAATGATTTATTTAATTAATATTTCACCTTCTGCCTAATGTTCCTAAAGTATTTAATTTAATAATTTAATACTTTACCTTTCATCCCTTCCTCTCTAAATTAAATAAATATATTAATTTATTTAATTCAGTCATTTAGCCTTTTTGAATTTAAAGCAATTTTAAATTCTTCCTTTTTCTCTCTCCTTGTCACATCCTCCATAACCCTCCTCTAATATGAATTAAATTAATTAATCCATGATTAGGATGTGCACCATTTAATCAAGATTAGTGTCACATCCTCCATAATCTCCCACTTGCTTCTAATTCCTTATTAATTCTCTTAATCATGTATTTGAAAAACCTTAATCTAATCATCTTGCCACATCTAGCATACCTTTTTGGTCAACCTTTTACATATTCCATATTTCGAATTGACCTTCTTCCCCATATGAATTTTTAATTCACATTTATCCTTCCAAGACTCTCCTTATTCCTATGCAAATTTTAGAATATTTGACTTGTCACATCACTCACATGTATCAAAATCCTACCTTTTTGGGAACCTTGTTTTATCCATTAGATTCTTCCAATCAAATTCACATTTATTTCTCCAACTACTTTCCTCTTCCACAGAGATTTTTGAGGAATTCTAAAATTCCTCTAGTGTCACTTTTATTCTCACTTGGGGACAAGAAGTTCCTTTTTGAGGAAGTCTTCTCATCCCCCAAGGTACTTTCAAAGTACTTGTCCTTCTTCCACATCATTTGTCCTTCCTCCACCTCACTTGTACCTCTTTCCATCTCATCCTACCCTTGGACACCTCATCCTCCACATGTCAAGATGTGAGAACTTGTGAGTCCTCAACTCACCGTAGCCCTCCATCTTGGCCATGGTTGCTCAATCTTGATCATTGAATTATCTAGAGAATTCAACCTCTTCTATAAATACCCCCCTCTTCTCATGCATTTTAACACTTAAGCATTCTAGCACCCTTATGCTCTTGAATTGTCAAGTCATTTCAAGCCATCATATCCTTTTGCACTTGCATTAACTTTTATCTTCATTGCAACGACTTCAGTCATTACATTCCCCATATTTCATACATCATCTTGCATCCATTTATTATCAACCTTGCCATCCAAGGAGCACATATCTCAAGTTATATCAAGGGCCAACCAAGGAATCAACACAAAAGGTATAATCGTTGTTCTTTTATCTTTTCTTTTGTGTTTTCTTCCTTAGGCTAATCATTTGAGGTGGTCTTGTGTTTTTATTCTTGTATTCTTAGTTTAGTTTGCATATTTAGGATAGAAAATACTTGCATTCACATTTTGGCATGCCCGGTGGGACCCACAAATGGGTTCCCATCTTTTTACATTTTTTGTTGTTTCATTTTTGTAGGTTCAGGTTTGCAGAGGGGCATACTTGCCCTTCCAGAAGGGTGTACCCACCCTTGAAAGACACAAAAGGGCGTACCTACCCTCCCAGAAGGGTGTACCCACCCTTAAACAACACTATTTTCACTGTTCTATTTTTTGCTAACTATTTTCTATAGAGGGGTGTACCTTCCCTCCCAAAAGGGTGTACCCACCCGTAACAGACAAAAAAGGGCATACCTTCCCTCCTAGAAGGGCGTACCCGTCCTTTAACATCACCTTTTTATATTGTTTTCTATTTTCTGCTAACTTTTTTCTACAGAGGGGCACACCTGCCCTCCCAGAAGGGCTTACCCACCCTTGATAGACATAGAGGGGCATACCTACCCTTAAACAACACTATTTTCTATTGTTTTCTTTTTTCTGCTAACTATTTTCTACAGAGGGGTGTACCTGCCCTTCTAGAAGGGCATACTTGCCCTCCCAGAGGGGCGTACCTACCCTTGAAAGAGGTTGTTTCAAGGTAAAAATAGGGGTAAACTTGCATTTTCAGGTTCTATTTTTTATTGTTTTCAATTTGTGTTGACCCTAACCTATTTTTTTGGTGTTTGTGTGAGTTTTTCTAACGTTTGTGCAGCTCCAAATGCTTGTTGAAGACAAAAATTTGAAACTCCTAACACATTTGTTGTAGGGAAGATAATTTTATTAATTAGTTGTTGTCTTTTGCTTTAATATTTAGGCACATAGTTTAATTAGGGGGAAGTCAAAATGCTTGTGTACTTTTTTTGTAGGTAAGCTATTGACGTATCCAATCCCCTTGCGCCATTTGGTGATCCTGGGTGAAGAGAAATCATAGCTTACCTAAGTCCTTTGTGTTACTCAAGGGGGTGTTATACTGTTCAAGCTTTCCCCTTGCACTTTGTGTGAGCCTGGGGAGTAGGAAAAAATAGTTAACATTCTCTTCTTAGTGGGATCTGCTTGGGAATTTCATCACCTCAAGGGACGATTCCAACCATGTGTACCAATGGGGTATATAAAGGGGGGATAGCCAAAGTTGTACCCCAATCTAGTCACGTCGTGTTTGGTAGAGCATCGAAGCTAGGGTGATACTTAAATATATGTGAAGAGTTGGTCTGATCCTTTCAGTATCTCACTGGGGTTCCCGAATCACGCTTGTGACGGGCTGGTGTTCATGGTTATGCCTCACGTACCGAGTGTATATCGAGGACTCCCTAGATTTCCTTATTTAGCCTAGATTAAAAAATTGTGTCAGCCATACCCTTCATACTAATCATAGGATTGTGCTATTTGAATTGTCTTCTTGTGTAAAACTAGTGCATACTTTACTAGTCAAGTCGGTTAGCCTTATTGCTTGCTATTTGTTGTGTTTTGAGTCCTTGCCATAACTATTTTTTAAGTCAAGTCTAACTTTTCTATAGAGGGGCGTACCTTCTCTCTAAAAGGGCGTACCTGCCCTTTAAAAGGGTGTACCTTCCCTCTGTATCAACCTTTGTTAGCTTGTTTTTGGTCAGAATTATCAAAATTTTCACCTAAAAGGGCGTACCTGTCCCCTAAAAGGGCTTACCTACCCTTTGAAAGGGTGTACTTGCCCCCTGAAAGGGCATACCTTTCCTCTAAAAGGGTGTACCTGCCCTCCAAGTGACCAATTTCACCACCTGTTCATCCATTTTGAGCATCCGTTCATCCATTCCAAATATCCGTTCATCCATTTCAAGCCTTTGTTTTCCCATTCCGAGTGCTTATTTTATTGTTCGGGGAACCCATTTTATCATTCGATGAACCTATTTTTCCATTAAGCGAACCCCTTTTATCATTCAGGGAATCCATTTTGCTGTTTAGGGAACCCATGTCGTTGTTCAAAAAAAAAACATGTTCCATCCTATAGTCTAGCTCGTTTTCTCATTTCGATAGCTTGTTTGACCCCGTCCCTTATCATTTGCTGTGATCTAAGAACCTTCATCCTCTTCCGTTCACTTGTAGTTCATCCTTTAGTCCATTTTAACTTTCTAAAAGATCACTTAGTCATCACCCGTATCATATAGAAACCCTTAAAACATCTCTAAGTTACATCATTCACCATCGTTCTTTCGATCCAAATCCCCTAAGCCTTGTTTGAAAGGTTATTATCTGAATTGACCTAGGCATTTGAATTTGATTATTATCTTACACATCAATCATTGTCTTTGGCCCAATTGATCCACTTCTATTGTGAAGTGGATTCGGTGCTCTAAGTCAGCCCAATCGATCCATTTCTATCTTGAGGTGGATTCAGATCTATTCTTCAATTCGATCGACCAACACCTTAAGTCACATAGGGTGATCTTTGAAATGGGTTTAGAATCCCTTACATTATCCATCATCTAATCTTATCAATCGTTTCGTCAAATGATCCCAATCTATCATCAATCAACCCTATCCAATCATCCAATATCAATCCTATCCGATCTCAATCCAGTCCAATCACCCAATCATCCAATTAATCAATCAACCCTTTCCCTATTATCCGATCTCATCATGCAATCAATCAATCCTTTATCCAATCTAATCAATCTTCTAACCATCAATTTTGTCCACCCAGTAGTTTTGCATTTTCATGCCCATTCAGACTAGATCACAAACCAAGAAACAAATGGCCAAACAACAAACCCAAGGTTCCCAACTGAATATGCCTCAAGATCCCAAAAACGCTGAAAAAATATCACAAGATCCCAACAATGGTACAAATATCCCTCAAGATCCCCATAATGGTTGATCGTCATAGTCCAACATTGACGTCCAAAATGCATCACCACTGGTAGACGAGAACATGGTCAATCAACCTGAAGTCATAGTTGACGAATATCTTAGCAATCTCACTAATGTTTAGTTGACGGATCGTCTCCTCAATGAGCATGGGGATAAGATCCTTGCCACTCTAATCATGAAAGGGGTCAAACCACCACCTAATTTCAATGTGTTACAATGTACTGGCACCCAGTCTTTGCCTACACCTCAAGATCTACAAAATTCATAAAATGTTCCAAGAAAATCTTATGTACCAAAAGGTGCACCTATAAAGAATTGGTATCAACTTGAGTTTGGAAATGTCGTGATACACCAAGTCGCCACCTATCCTCACCTCACATCTGCTGCCTCTACGACCCCACCTGATCCTAATGATCCCTATCCTATGGCATGCCGCAAAACATTCCACCTGCTCCACCACTTACACCTCACCATCCAAGTCGACCACCTATCAATATTGGGGGCACCCCACTTCTCGCGTTGATGCCACCTCCAGGACCTACACCCACTGGTAGCCTACTACCACCACCCCAAGGTATTATCCCTACGTTTCAACAACCCCCCGTTAATCTGCATCAACCTAGTATGATGTAGGCACCACCACAACACACCGCTATCCCTTCACAAATGCCACCACAACATGCTACTGTTGCTACCATTTCATCTCAACCATCCTAGCAGAATGCCACTATACTGTAACAAAATGTCACCGTTCCACTACAAAACGTCTCAATTCCTCAACAACACAACACTGTTCATACGCAACCCCCACATCAAGTTATGCAAACCACTTCATAGCTGCCACAACCACCTCACAATACTTCTGCAATAGTCCCACAACAACAACATAGCCCATCTCTCCCACTTTATCAGCAATCACCCCATCATACACAGGTTCCTACACAACCAAAAAAGAATCCTCTCACACAATATCTTTACCACCCATCTAGTACATATATCACTTACACTGCCACATCCAACCCTAATCCAAACATTCATGTAGCTACTGAGAATCTGCTGTGAACTCAACCACCTCCCTAAACCAATCCTTTACAATCACACATGAACCCATACCAACAATAGTCTAATCCACAACAACCTCCATACATCACGCAACAACCCAATGTTGCGTATAATTACTACGTTCAACAACAACCCTCATACCAACAAGGTGCTGCTTCCACATCCTACACACAACAACAACCACAAGGTGCTCAATACACCCCATATTATCAACAAAAACCACCTTATCAGTCGGGAGTATCCACGTCATCATACTATCAAATTGCTACACAATACCAGTAGGGTATCCCATCCACCTCATGCTATCAATAGCAACCATCATACCAACAAGCAGTTTCCACCTCTTACCATCAAAATCCATCATCCTCATATCCACCCTATGTGAATTCACAACCCGCTTACGAGAATCAATGCCAACAAACACCCTAACCCTCTTATGATCCAACTGCTTTGGCACCATCCTCATCATACTAGTAATGTCCTTTGTACAATCAATCCAATCCAACTCCCACAACACCTGTCAATAAAGACTTGGAAGAAGTCAAAGCTGCATTAAAAGACTTACAAGCAGGGACGGGAAAACAAAATTTGAAGATATTTGTCCTTACCCGTTTGATCCTTCAATATCGTTAGTTCCTTTCCCGAAGCATTTTGAAATGCCAAAATTTGATAAGTAGAAGGGAACCAAAGACCCCAAGGCTCACCTTCAAGATTTTTACGCCCACTGTCAAGAACTCATGGAGAATGACAATTATCTCATGAGATTGTTTCCTAGGAGTTTACATGGAATTTCTCTTGATTGGTTCATGGGTCTTGAAAATGGATCTCTCAAGTATTTTGCACAACTCTTAGAAGAGTTTGTCTCCCACTTCTCCATTAATTTGGAGGACATCGATACACTGGATATATTGAAGGAAAAGCAACATAAGGGAGAAACCTTTACGAGCTATCTGCAAAGATGGTGAGCCCTAGCCAGTCACATGAAATTCCCGCTAAGGTAAAATGTTATGGTCACTTTGTTCATTGAAGATTCCCATCCAGATATGGCTCACAACTTCAGACTCCACTGTGTCACAACCTTTGCAGAAATAGTGGAGAAAGGTCCTATTCTTGAGAGGGCCCTTATCACTAAAGGGAAAGTCAAAATATTTAACTCAGACAAGGAGAAGTCATTTGGGGACACACCTCATTATTGGAATAAAAACAAAAATTCTATCAATGATGGTGTTACCGACACCAAAAATGTTCAAGTAGCCAATGCTTCCCAAAAGCCATCGTATCCCCATCCCCAACAATCAAATACTCATGCCATATTAGTGCCTCAAGGGGCACCTCGTCCTAACCAACAATCCAATAAGAATTAATAAGGGAACGAGAAATTTTGATTCACTCAATTAGGAGAACCCCAAAGTGCAGTGTTTAGTAGGATCCTCCAAGATAATTACCCAATTACATATCCTATGACCAAGCCTATTGATAAAACCAAGCCTAAACCAACATGGTACAAAGAAAATGAGTATTGTGAATTCCATAAGATTAAGGGGCATACTTTAAACAAGTGTCAAAGTCTAAAAACATACATCCAAGATCTTATAGATCGGGGTGACATACATGTGGATGCCAACAATGCAACATTGTCCAATGATTAGTTACAAATATATCAAAATGCTTTCCTGAACCATAACTAGGGTCCTAGCACGTCAAACACCAACCTAGGGCCTAGTAACAACAATAATTAGGATAACAATACCAACAATATCAGTTACAAAAATGTTCCATTCAATTATAAAGGCTTTGTCATGCACATTGAACAAGCAGAGCCACATGTATCCATGATACGTGCAAAATGAAAGGATCCTCAATGTGTTGTTACTACCCGTCAAACCCGCATCACAGTCCCTGGAGCCTCCGCATCCACCCAACCATAGCCTGTGAATTCTCAGTACAACATTCTTGACCATCTAGGAAAGACCTCAGCCTAGATATCCATTGTGGACTTGCTTAAGTCTTCTCCCACACATCAAGAAATCCTAATAAGGCCTTATGAGGCACCCAAGTTCCTAATGACATAGACCCTACACAATTTCAAGCATTGGTAGGGCATCTTACAACCACCTATTAGTTGGGTTTTAGCCAAAATGACATGCCTTGCATTGACTCTAATCATAATCATCCTCTCCATCTAGAAGTCCTAGTAAATCAGCATAAAATAAAGAGGGTCTTGGTAGATAATGGTTTTTCCTTGAACCTTTGTACATTGAAATTCAAAAAACACGTTGGATACACCCATGCTAATTTAAACAATCAGGTAATCACAATCAAGGCGTATGATAATGTAGAGCAAGATTCTGAAGGAACAATATGTCTTCCAATCCAAGTTGGGCCAGTTGTACAATACAATACGTGTCATTTCCTTGATTTGGAATTATCATATAACCTCCTCCTCGACCGTCCATGGATTCACACCATGCAAATCATCCCATCTACATACCACCAATGTCTGAAATTCCCATTCAATGGGGTAGAAGTTACCATACACGCGGATCCCCAGCCATTTGAATATTTCCACACATTAGAAGCTTATTTTCCTCATTCCCACTATTGTCCTGGAGTAGAAATGGGACCTCCACAGACGTTGTCATCCCAAACATCTACCACCGCACTAGCCACCACTTCATCTACATCTAATTCCACCTTTACCAAGGTCCAGATCATTGACAAGGGGTGTGGTGAATATGAGATGCACACAGCCTTGAACATGGAAACCATGCCACCATCACCACACACCTACAGCTAGTCTTCTCAATCTACACCAAATCCAAAAGAAAAGATCATCACCTTTAATGTTCTGAATGTGGGATCCAACACCTTTCGCTCCTCTCGGTTAAGACAAGATGTGCCAAAAGATGACATAAGACAATGGGTCTACCGTGAGGAACCTAATCCTTCCCTGCCTTTGAAAGAATATTTCTAGGAGAACTACCCTTGGCCATCTAAGTTCACAAAAAAGTACAACTATCAGGGGGAGGCCTTGGCACTGAAGAGCAAGGAAGGAAACACCATATAGAGGTTACAATAAGACCAAGAAATTTAGGCTTGGGTCATGACATAAAACAAAAAGGACCTATAGCATCATCTAGTGCTTCTAATAATGTCAGTGAAAGTAACACTCTCCTTGAGGACATACCAGAGGAGGAATCCATCATACACGCATACGATGATGTAGATCACATTGACCTTTCTTCCATGTTCGACTGCTTACACGTCTGGATGATTAGCCTATCCCTTAAACATCTTGAACTCATAGACTGGGACCTACATGGTATCGCACCTATTGATACCTTTCCCACAATGGATCAGTACGTACACCTTATGGGATTGGGGGAAGATGAACACCCTAATTGCAAAAGTAAAGAGAAACAAAATCAAAAGAGGTCACCTAGCGAAAACCTCCCTGAGGTGCTTCTTGACCTAGAAAAAGTAAAAACAAAGGGTGTATTTGATAGCAAAAACCTTGATGAGGGGCTAGAGGATGGGGATGTTCATCTTCCCCTTGTAGGGACTCAACTATTTGAATGATTGTCCATCCTGATAGAGAAAACTCAAGAAATAAATTTGGGAACTGAAGAGGATCCCAAAATCACCTATGTAGCCAAGGCATTATCAGAGGAACAACATTCTACCATCACCAAGATTCTTCAAGAGGGTATCATTAATTTTGCATTGACATATTCAGACATGCTAGGCCTTGATCCTGTGTTAGTAGTCCATCTACATCCAGATGCCAAACTTGTCAAACAAAAGCTTCAGAAAATGCACCCTCAAGTCACCCTGCTGGTTGAGAAAGAATTGGAGAAACTACTGGATGTTGGATTCATAAGGCCTATTGATTATGCTGATTGGATCTCCAACATAGTTCCAATTGCCAAACCAAATGACACATTAGAATCTGTACAGATTTTTGTGATCTCAACAAGGCCTGTCCCAAAGATGATTTTCCTTTGCCAAACATTGACATGTTGGTTGACCTCACTGCGGGTCATGAGATTCTTTCTGTTATGGATTGTTTTTCTAGATACAATCAGATCAAGATTGCCCCCGAAGAACAACACAAAATAGCTTTTACCACACCTTGGGGCACCTTCTGTTATAATGTTATGCGCATTGGCCTTAGAAATGCGGGGGCAACCTATGAATGAGCTATGACCGTCATCTTTCATGATCTTATCCACATCATCATGGAAGACTATGTTGATGATCTGTTGGGAAAATAAAGAACACGAGAAGAGCATCCTGCAGTCCTCAAGATGATCTTTGAGCATCTAGAACAGTACAAACTAAGGATAAATTCGAAGAAATGTGTCTTTGGGGTCACATTAGGTAAGTTGTTGGGTTTCATTGTTTCCCACAGAGGTATAGAATTTGATCCATCGAAAGTCAAGGAAATTATGGATATACCTACACCACGCAATCTCAAACAATTAAGAAGCCTACAGGGTAAGCTCCAGTGCATTTGGCGATTCATTGCTCAATTTTCTGACAAGTGTCAATCATTTACTCATCTCCTGAAGAAGGATAATTCCTTTAAATGGAATCAGTAGTGTCAGCTCAACTTCAACAAGATCAAAGAATATCTAGCTCACCCACCAATCCTTATGTCACCAATTCCTGGTAAGCCACTCCTGTTGTATATCTCTACTACTTCAGTGGCACTGGGGGCATTACTGGCACAACATGATGAATCATCAAAGGAAAGAGCAATCTATTACATCAACAAGACCCTAGTTGGCTATGAACTAAATTATTCCCCAATGGAAAAAGCTTGCCTAGCTGTGGTTTTTGGCTCACAAAAACTCTAACATTACATGCTTAGTCATCCAGTAAAGCTCATCTCCAAGGTCGATCCACTTAAATGCCTGTTATCTAGGACAATTCTGACTGGTTGCATGGCTAAGTGGGTCATGCTTTTGAGTGAATTTGATATTGAATATGTGGATCAGAAAGCTATTAAAGGACAAGTGATAGCTGACCAGCTGGCATATGCACCTCTTGTAGATGCCTATCCTTTGACCATAGAGTTTCCTGATGAATAAGTCTTTGCAGTAACCAAAGCGACCACATGGACACTGTATTTTGATGGGTCGTACACACACAATGGATTAGGGGCAGTAATCTTACTCATCACTCCTCAAGGGGATTATATACCAAAGTCATTCAGATTGGCCTTTTCATGCACAAATAACATAGAAAAATATGAAGCTCTTCTTACTAGCCTTCAAATAGCAATCTAATGGAATATCACTCACCTCAGAGTCTTTGGGGATTCTCAATTAATCATCGAATAGGTCAATGATGAGTTTCTCACAAAGTATCATAAGCTACTGTCCTATAAACAGATGGTAGATAACTTCAAGAAGTATTTCACTTCCATCTAGTTTGATCAGATTCCAAGAGTCAAGAACAAGCAGCAGATGCCATGGCTAACATTGGATCCTTAATTGACATGCCTAAAGACAAAAAAAAGTGTGAGTTCCTCATTGAACAACTCTTAATCCCATCCTATGATATCCCTGAAAGTGAGATGGTGTGTGACATTGTAGGTCCCATGTCCCCTTGGTATCATGATATCTACACCTACCTTCATGAAACTATCCCACCTCCTGATCTCACACGAAACCAACGAAATTCTTTCATCCAACAAACATCCTATTAAATAATCATAGGTGATACACTTTATCGATGTGGGTATGATGGAACCCTCCTCCAGTGTCTAAACGAGACCGAAGCCCATACTGTGTTAACGAAAGTACATAGTGGTGTATGTGGGGCCAAATCAAATGGCATGGCCCTAGCTAAAAGAATTCTCCGAGTATGATACTACTAGCCTACATTGGAACATGATTCTTGTGAGTTCGTCAAGAAGTTCCTACCCTATCAACAACACACGGATTTGATACATGCTCCTGCACAAGATTTGTAGCCTCTTATAGCACTGTGGCCCTTCTCTTAGTGGGGTTTTGACCTAATCGACAAGATATATCCCCCATCCTCTGATGGCCATACCTTCATCATCACTGCAACTGGATACTTTACTAAGTGGGTGGAAGCAATGCCACTCTCACAAATCATAGGTACTCAAATTTCCAAATTTATCCTCTTCCATATTCTCTACAGATATGGAATACCCTCCACCATCATTTTGGATAATGGAAAGCATTTCAAGAACCAAGCTATGAAACACCTTTTTAATACCTTCAGTATCCAACATCATTGGTCTATGCCTTATTACCCCTAGGGTAATGGGCAGGAATAAGCCACTAATAAAACCCTCATCATAATCCTTAAAAAGGTGGACAATAGTATTGGTCATGATTGGCACCTTCACATTCATCCTGCTCTTTGGGCATACCGTAGTTCCATCTGCACCCCTACCAACACCACTCCATACTCTCTCATCTATGGTGTCAATGTCATCTTGCCGATTGAGGTAGAAATTCCTTCACTGAGAATCTCCTTGAAAAATCTTATTAGTGATGAAGATGCTCGAGTCGCGAGATTTAGCCAGCTAGAACTCCTTTATGAAAGGTGGATTAAAGCATATGACCATCTTCAAGCCTATCAGAATCACCTGAAAAGAAGCTACAACAAGAAGGTCTATCCCCGTCAGTTCAATGTGGGTGATCTAGTCCTCAAGGAAAATTAGCGCACTCAACAGGACCAAGAAAAGAAGGGAAAATTTGAAGCAAATTGGCTTGGTCCTTATGTCATCACCACCAAATATGGATCAGGGGCCTACAGGCTTGCTACTCTCAAAGGAGAGCCCCTAGAAGAGCCTATTAACATCATGCACCTGAAAAGGTTCTACACTTAAATCAACTGGGGTATCCTATTCTGCAAAATCTAGAAAATACAAAAAAAAAAGAAAAATTAGAAAAATCCAAAAAAAAAATAGTAAAGAGAAATAATTCATCCTATGGTGAAAACCACCCTTGGTGGTGCCTTGGATACATACGTTTGGTGAAAAATTGGCCACAGGTACCATTCGTAGAGGGCTTAATCATTATCTACCTTGTGTCCTACTTACTTTATGCTTCCATCTATCGCATTGATCCTATCCTTTCATCTGCATCCATCATTTAGCCACTTGGTATGTTGTGATTGAGCATTGGACGATTATCAACTATCTATAATCTTGAGCTTTTCCATCCTAATTTGAGCTTATGTCAGTTTGATCTAGTTCCCGTCTTGTTGTGTCAGTCTGTTTGTCCTCTGTCAAACTAAGTTTCCCCTACGCTTTTATGTAGGCAAGGCTGATCATTTGATCCACCCCCGAGGCATTTTGATCGTACTATTTTTGTCATCCATCATCTGTCTCCATCGTCCCCTTTTTTCTCTTATCCATGGTTGGTCATCATTTGTCTTTTCTGAACTACGTTGCCCCTGTGCTTTCATGTAGGAAAGGTTGATCATTTGATCCTCCCCCAGGGCATTTTTCAGTCGTGTCTTCCATCATCGGTCTCCATTGGTCTTGTTTCCACTTTTATCCATGGTCTTTTCTAGAACTACGAGGGCTTTGCGCTTTCACGTAGGCAAGGCTAATATTTGATCAACCCCCGAGCCCCTAGGTCATTAGGGTGTGTCTGTCCTATGTCAGTCTTCTATCTAGTCTCTGGTGTTATGTTGTCAAGTATGCCCTTATCTAGTTGGTTCATTGCAAACATGATCCTCTAGTATTAGAAGATCTACTTAGTGTCAAAAATTTTGCATCATGTGGGTCATCTGAGTTTAGTATCCATCATCGGTCTCAATAGGATGCATCCTTCCTAACAGACCTCATGAACCCCATCCATCCTCTTGATCCTATGGAAAAGGAGGTTTGAACTTGACTGTGATGTTTTAATACTTTTGGCTTTTGTTTATTGGTTGAGCTCCCTATTCCAACTAATCAAGGTCACCATGATGTATCATATTATGGTGTGTTTTGATGAGTTAACATAGGGGCATATCTTGATCATTTAATGTTGCTGTCTGCTGGGTCATCCCACGTATTACCCACCAGAATCTCTAAGATCTTGTGTTACATTGGGACATCCCTTTGTGCTTGTGGTTATCCCAATTCCTGGCCCGACCAAAGTCTCTATCACTTTGGGGCGTTGGGATAACCTTGTTTGTTGTGTTTGTTCTATGCATTAGATACTAACTTGCCTTGGTTTTTATATATACCTTGGCAAAAGGTGTCTTATGCTATAGCAAAAATTAGTGCTCCGAAGATGGAAAATTTGAATTAGGATTGTATTTCATAAATAAATTTTGTTGCATTCATCCCTATCCATCAACCTATGATTTTGGTTGTGAAAATATTCACCTTCTGTTTCTCCCAATCTTCTCAAGATATCAATGGTTTTCGATAGGTGCAAATTTCACACCATCTACCCACATTCCCGTACAAGTTCTTATTGACACTTATGTTCATTACATGTTGCATTATAGGTTCATTGCATTTGCATTATCATTTTATATTAAGTTGTTTAGATTAATCATGATTGGTTATTCTGAAGCATCTTAGATTCATACATTTCCATATTATATCATTAACATATTACATGCATCACCACCTGCATCACAAAATGTTAAAGTCCATATCCATCATACATAAAATCATAAAAAATGCATCACATCTTGCACTACACACGTTAGTTGCATCCATATAAATATCAATATATAACATCATAAACATGTACAAATAATCATGATCACACATCATAAAATCATACACATACACATAGGAATTATCCATCATATACATAACATGGTTTCAATAAGGGCTATCACATATCATATAAATATCAAAATAATATATACATCACATAGTCCATAATAATGCCCATTGTATACATCATAACCACAAAATAAAGTATCAGTACAAAAATTTATATCAAAAACTTTGTACTATCCATCCTGCACCTGTCAAAATCTGGTATCCCCTCATCTACCAAATGAGCTGCCCACATTTGACCTCTGTGGAGAGTCGAGTACTAGCCCCCTATGAGGGAGGGTCCCCTGCGACTCATTGTATCCTCAGGTTCATGTCCCTAATGTCTGGGATGGTGCGGGCATTTGAAGAGCCTATCAAACATACTGAAATGTGCGTTGTGTTGGATCTAGAACCACATGATGACAAGCGAACATCTAGTAGGTTGCCTCTCTCATGTACTCAGAACTCTTTGCAGCTTGATATCTAGTGGCATTATGCTCATGCCTATATCTGTCTTGATCTTTGCTAATCACACCCCTCTCCTGTGTCCATGCATCCTGTGCCAACCTCATTTGATCTCTTTTTGCTGTCAGCCGTGACACCTGCTCTACAGCCCTATCCCTCTCATCTTTCATCTATTCTTGCATAGCCTATATTTGTGCTTGCAATCTCTGCACCTCTAGCCCTTCCTGACCCCCATCACCTTGTGCTTCCTATGCTCAACCCTGTGCCACCTCTCTCTCTGCAATCTTTTCCCAAGCCACTGCTGCATCCCTCTCCCCTTGTAGAGTCTGCACCTATATCAGTGTTGCATCCCTCTCACCCTGCATGGTCTCTATCTGTCCCTATGCTACGTCCCTCTCCCCTTGTAGAATCTATACCTATGCTTGTGCTCTATCTCTCTCACCCTGGAGGGCCTGCACCTTTGCCTGTACCATGTCCCTCTCTCTTTGCACAATCTCCAAATGGGATTCTGCTGCCTTCGTCCTCGCCCTCACACCCCCAAGTGCTATATTTGTCATCGAA
Source organism: Sequoia sempervirens (assembly GCA_007258455.2). Lineage (NCBI taxonomy): Eukaryota > Viridiplantae > Streptophyta > Pinopsida > Cupressales > Cupressaceae > Sequoia > Sequoia sempervirens. Next base: position 223,722,919 of record VDFB02256132.1, on the reverse strand, counting down.
ACCTTGTCCTGGAGCTTTGTCCTCTCCCTCAACAAACCTATCGCCTGTAATCTCAACTCCTCTAGCTCCCTCTCAACCTGTTGTCGTCCCTCTACTGTGACTTGATCTGCTGCCCCTCCAGGCTCCTGCTGTCCTCGAGCCTATGTTATAGTCATCGCTACCTATAGTTTGTCTCGATCCCTAGAAAACCTGGCTAGCTCCCCATGTACTCCCTCCATCTTTTCTCGCAACTCATCTCTCTCCCTCTTTGTGTCCTATAATTGAGAGGTGAGATGATCCACAATGAACCCATAATCTCTCTGTCCCTTTGCCTACAATCTGAGCACCTCTACCTTTTCCACCGTCAGCCTCTGCTCGGTCATTCGTAACCTTTCCTAGTCCCCCTCAATAAAATAATAGGGTCCTCAGCTAGTCCCCCTGCTACCATCGCTAATGACTCCACTATCTACATGCCAACATCCATCGCATCCTTCTGAGCCGGCTCCTGCTCAGCCCCAACTTCCACCTGAATCCTCTGTGGTTGTCCCCTCCTCTGCACCTTAATATGTCATCCCACAAATCTCACCTCCCCCTCAGGCTCCTCTCTCCTCACTCATCCCCATCGCAGGCTCACGCAGCTCCTGCTCAACACCGATTTCCACCTGTCCCCTCCTCTGTCATCTCATCCTCCTCATCGTCCTCCCTGGATGTCCTACGACCCCACTCTCACCCTGTCCTCCATCCTGTTGTCCTGTAGCCCCCGCATCCTCATGCTCAACCATGTTGGACACTTGCACTCTCCTCGGCTGTCTGCTACTCCCTGCCCCCGTCGGCTGTCCCACAGCTCCCGCGTCCACCTCAGGCACATCCAACATCTCAATCTCCATCCCTCTCACATCTCCCTATTGCTATGCTATCCTTATCTCCTCTGTATTGATCCTCACTCTAGGCCTCCTCCTCCTCTCCAACTATCCTACAACCCCGACCTCACTCTGTCCCCCATCCCACTATCCTACAACCCTTGCATCCTCCTGGTGTCTTGCTACCCCCGCTGCCTCGTGACCTCTTCTTTGATGCCCTCTCCCCTCTCTCATCTTGGCTTCCAATTTCCGCTCATCCTCTGATCCAAAACCTAAGGCCCCCACAATGGGCTCCTCAGGTGTAATCCGTCGAGGTAAGTGATTTCTCACCCACCTGGAGTATCGCCTGGTCACTCTTGCATCCTCCACCCCAATGACCCTCCCCTGGTAGGGCACTAGATGTAATGTCTCCTAGTGCTCTCTAGTGAACCTCAGCGAGATCGACTCTCCCCATGGCCACTCTCAGGTAAACCTCTAAAACATGTCTGGACCTTGCGGGATATCTTAAACAAATCCAAACTGTCTGGCCACTCTATTTGACCTATGCGCCTCCACTATACGAGGATCCCTCCCAACTAAAAAGCATTGGGTCATGAATTAGTCTTTGTGTCTCCTCTCCTCCTCCCTCCATCTCGTAAATCATTGAAACATGTACGACCACAAAATTATGTGTCCCTCATGTAGGTCATCCAAGGTCCTCCTCCATCTATCTACATCCCTGAGACCATCTTGACGTAGAATGCAACCCTCATCCTGATCATATCGCTAGGCTACTAGTGCTATCTCATCTTCCTGTCCTGCGCTCACCACTATTGGCCTGACAACACTAATGTGTTCCCAAGCCCATACCTAAAATAGCATCACATGCGTCACACTAAGTACCTCTTAGTAACATATGACATGCATGTCTCTGTATAGATGCACTAGTATGCATGTACCCCATGCAAATTTCCCGTCCCTAACCTTGACAATATGTCGAATCACCTCCATAAACCTCAGGCTGATGAAGCACCTGCTCGTTTTTGGAAACAATAATCTGTTGATCAACCCATAGAGGTACAATGGTAGCGATTGAACCCCCATCATTAGGAATCAATCTACGTCCACTGTTGCCTCTATATAGGAAGATCCTCTCATCCAAATAGCTCCTGCATGGTCTCATCTATCTTTGCCCCTGATGAAGTCATCTCACTCACTACGCGGCTTGGTATGGGTAGCCTCAGAATGTGCCATACATCGTCCAGTGTCACTATCATCTCCCTCATCGGAAGATGGAATGTCGATGTCTCTGAGCTCCATTTCTTTATTAGCACCATTAGCATAGCCCGATGCGCTCTAATCGTTAGGTAGCCTAATAGGTGAAGTAATTTTTCCTGCTCCAAAGCATAGTGATCTGCTCTAGTCATGGCTGCCATCATTTCCACCAACACCTCTGAGCGCCTCTCGTGTGTCCACAGTGTGTTAAAACTCTGCATCCATAACAACCCCACATGTCAGTCGACCTCTCTTTTTTATCTTTTCCTCTTTTTTCTCTCTCGGTCCTGGGAACTCGTTTTACTAATTTTTCTTCTCATAAATTATCTTGCCCCCCTATTGTTGGGCGGATCCACCCTTCCTTGGGTAGACCCACCTCGAGGTGGGGTAGACCCTCCCTGTCGTGGGGCAGATCCACCCCTTCCCTCTTGGGTGGACCTACCCTAGGGTGGGGCAGACTCACCCTCGGCGTGGGGTGGACCCACCTTAGGCTTGGGGCAGACCCGCCCTCGGTGTGGGGTGGACTCGCCCCTCTTGGGGCGGACCAACCTCAAGCTCACAAAGGGGGTTTTGAGGCTAACCTGGCGTGGAACCACACACTCATGGTAAAATCACCACACCTCGTCCCTTCAGTGGATGATATCCGAGTCACAATTCTCTGACATCTTGTCTCCTCATCTCCTTCCTCTTCTCTTCTCTCTCTCTTTCAACTGCTACAGTGCAAATGAGGGGTGGTAATTTTTCAAATTACCTTATATAACTTTCCCCCCCTTTTTACCCCTTTTAAGTGAAGGGTATTTTTCCCCTTTATTTAAAAATTCTTTTGGCTCAACTAATTCCTTAACTTCCCGGGGCTACCATTTACAAATCGTAGCTCCGCTCGACTTCATTCAAAAACCAAACCTACCTAGCTTTTCGAGTTCTATCCAACTGTGCCTTCCATTTCTTCTTATCGAGAGGTCACCTAGGGCCCCTTTTTCTTCCCCAACTGCCCTCTCGAGGGGGCATACCCTACCATTCTTACCCATTCCTCTGTCACAGTCACTCCCTTGCAAGATTGGGGCATCTCCCTCCATTTCCCTCTATTTGGGAAGCTCATTCAACCTCTTCTATGCTGAAACATTATTTTCTAGTTGCTTCCTCTATAGAGTCATCTGCATTTTCTTTTCTTCAAAACACTGTTAGTCTAACAATATTTTGAAGAGGGGAAAAATGTAAACATCCAAATTTGACCACTCCCACACGGTCAAACTTGTCTAATTTATTCATCTATTTCATCAATATTAATTAAATGATTTATTTAATTAATATTTCACCTTCTGTCTAAGGTTCCTAAAGTATTTAATTTAATAATTAAATACTTTACCTTTCATCATTTCCTCTCTAAATTAAATAAATATATCAATTTATTTAATTTAGTCATTTAGCCTTTTTGAATTTAAAGAAATTTTAAATTCTTTCTTTTTCTCTCTCCTTGCAACATCCTCCATAATCTCCCACTTGCTTCTAATTCCTCATTAATTCTCTTAATCATGTACTTGCACAACCTTAATCTAATCATCTTGCCACATCTAGCATACTTTTTTGGTCAACCTTTTACATATTCCATATTTCGAATTGACCCTCTTCCCCATGTGAATTTTTAATTCACATTTATCCTTCCAAGACTCTCCTTATTCCTATGCAACTTCTAAAATCTTTGACTTGTCACATCACTCACGTGTATCAAAATCCTACCTTTTTGGGAACCTTGTCTTATCCATTAGATTCTTCCAATCATGTGAATTTTTAATTCACATTTATTTCTCCAACTACTTTCCTCTTCCCCATGGAAATTTTTGAGGAATTCTAAAATTCCTCTAGTATCACTTTCATTCTCACTTGGGGAAAATAAGTTCCTTTTTGAGGAAATCTTCTCATCCCCCAAGGTACTTTCAAAGTACTTGTCCTTCTTCCACATCATTTGTCCTTCCTCCACCTCACTTGTACCTCTTTCTATCTCATCCTACCCTTGGACACCTCACCCTTCACATGTCAAGATGTGAGAGCTTGTGAGTCCTCAACTCACCATAGCCCTCCATCTTGGCCATGGTGGCTTAATTCTAACCATTGAATTCTCTAGAGAATTCAACCTCTTCTATAAATACTCCCTATTCTCATGCATTTTAACACTTAAGCATTCTAACATCCTTATGCTCTTGAATTGTCAAGTCATTTCAAGCCATCATATCCTTTTGCACTTGCATTAGCTTTTATCTTCATTTCACCCACTTCACTCGTTGCATTCCCTATCTTTCATACATCATCTTGCATCCATTTCTCATCAACCTTGCCATACAAGGAGGAAATATCTCAAGTTATATCAAGGGCCAACCAAGAAATCAACACAAAAGATATAATCGTTGTTCTTTTATCTTTTCTTTTGTGTTTTCTTCCTTAGGCCAATCATTTGAGGTGGTCTTGTGTTTTTATTCTTGCATTCTTAGTTTAGTTTGCATATTTAGGATAGAAAATACTTGCATTCACTATCTATTTCTGTAAACTAACAACCATCACCATAACTGATTTGTACAACAAACTTGATTGAAATTTAGTAAATTTTGGTTTTTAAAATTTGGTTACTGTTTGAATAACATTCCATCATAATTTCAATTGGAAGTTATTGTACTTTGGTAAGGATAATCAGTTAAAAAAATTAATTTGGTATTATTTTTAGGTACCTTTGAAGAAACCTTTCGATACGTTCTATTCCAAAGGAGCTTGATAGTCGTCTCACAACTCTCTGGAAGAAAAAGTTCAGGCATTCTTCTAAAGAATACAAATATCTTAATCTACAACATGGGAACCAAGAGACCCCCTTTCACTTTCATACTTGAATCTTAATCTACAAGAAAATTGGAATATAATTTGGTTTGGGATTTTATATGATGGAATAAATTTATTAAATTAGTAATCTTGTGGTGTAATCTGGGAACAACATATTTTTACAAGATTATGTACTCTTTCTTTGGACTTGAGGACTTTCATTTTTTACCATAACAATTTCCATATTGCTTTTTAGAGTTTGAATTGTGTATTTGTAAACATAATTTTGTCCTTTAGCGATTCTAAAGAACATTAATGAAAAATTAAAATAATTTTTTTTGTATTAATGTTCTCAAAATGACATTTCTCGAGAAATGCTTAAAGTATTGAATCACATATAGGAAACCAAAAAAGAGACCACAGAACCAATCAAGCATATACAACACTTACAATTTGGATTTTTTTTTGCTCGGTAATTTCTTTTCGCTTTTGGCTGGAGCTATGAACTAGTGGGGTCACAATGGGGGATCCCATCCCCAAGTATATGTCGAGTTATTAACACCTCCTTGATTTTCCTCCCGTTGTTAGCTCTGATCACCAACTCCTTATCACTCCTCTCCTTGTTACTCCAGGCTTGAGCGCCCGCACCTTATCACTCCGAAATGATCTCCTTATCCCTCCATCTCCTTATCTCTTCGAATTATCTCCTTATCTCTATGAATTTATCTCCTTATCCCTCCAACTCCTTATCTCTCCAAAGCGATGAGCCAACCCTTCTCTCTCCACTCCTTGCACCACCTTACTCTCCTTATCTCTCCAAGCTCAATCGCCACCACCACCTTATCCCTCTATAATTGCACTCATTATCCCTCCATCTCCTTATCTCTCCAATGTGTTGATCGATCTCTCCTTATCTCTCCATTTCTTCCTTCCTCTAGTTCGTTAACTCCGCAACACACCTACCTCTGTCCTCTGTACTTTTTCCTGACATTCGCTCCATGTACCTTTCGCGGGGCTAGAGTGACTTGAATGCCACCACTGACCAAGTCTTGAACTGCCACCAGTTGGGAGTCAACATCGTCCTTTCGTGTGTTTTTGGTGAGAGTTGAACTTACGACGCCCTATCAACATGGCTTGTGACTTTATCGTCACACTACGGGGTGAACCCCACAAACTGGATATTTAAGATTCAATAAAAATAAACAATTCTTGAGTCAAAAGACAACCCATTCTATGGTACTAGAGAAATCAAAATATCAAACTATAACTAAATTAGGAGAAAAATTAGAACTTTTGAATAGGAATTTACAACTAATAGCAATAAAATTCCACATAATAAAAAACAATAGAATCATTAAAAAAAAGATCAAATTAAATATCTAATATATTTTAACTCTAGAAAATGAATCTTTTCTTTGATCTTGACATGAAAAATATGTCCCCAACAAACCTTACATAGTTTAAAAATAACCTTAAACTAGAACAAAATTATTTATATGAAAAATACCAAGATGAACTCAAAAATAAGACATAGTTCCTGAACAAACAATTAAGTCACTAGTAGAATTTGGAAAATAAATGGCTAGGTGCCTAAAAATTTTAGTCACAACAACTAAAAATGATTAAAATTCTACTCATTTTTTGCAACTCAACTATAAATGAGTAAAAAAATGACTAATTTGGTCATTGACTAAAAAAATATTTAGTCATAGAAATAAAAATGACTAAAGAGTTAGTCTTCAAATCCAAAGTAGACAAAATTTTTAAAAAACAATTCGGCCAATTATTGGTGCGATATATTCATGCACATGATGTATTGGCAGGATTATTCACTTTCATTGTAGATTCATTTGTCTTGCTTGACCTCACTTCGTTCACTTGACCTTGCATCATTCGCTTGACCTTGCTTCGTTCGCTTGACCTCGCTTAATTCGTTTGACCTCACTTCATTCGCTTGACCTCGCTTCATTCGCTTGACCTCGTTTCATTGCTTGACCTTGCTTCGTTTGCTTAACCTTGCTTCGTTCGCTTTACCTTGCTTCATTAGTTCATTACAAACCTCACTTCATTGATTAGCCAAGCATGAGTCATTTTGATCAGTTATAGCAACTACTTGCATGGGCGATAAGGATTCAGAGAGGACCTGGAGACTTCCTAAAAGGCGGACAAGGGTAAGGAATTTAGAGTTTTCTACTACAAATTTGAATTTTCTAAGGCCCTCTGTAGCGAAATCAGATTTGGGGATGCCCTTTGCAATGAATTCAAAGGTAATTTGAAACCCTCATTACATTAAACACAAATTCAAAATTCTCATTACAATATACTACTCTTGATAATGTTCTACTGCTCTTAATAATGTTCTTTTACAATCTTGCCATTGTTCTGCTTCATAATGTGCTCGAGCTAAATATAATAAAATTTGGGTGTCAGTGCCAAATTAGAATTTCCTCATACATTTTTGATACATTTTCATTGCAAGTGCAAACTATTCTTGTGCAAAGTAAACATGTGCTAGATTTACCCACACATCAGGGATCTGAACAAAGATGTTTCCTGCTACAACTTCTTGTAGCTATGTAAAAATTTCCTTTGTAATATCAAATTGACCCCTTTTAGCTAGCACAATGGTTGCCTCATTTGTAGCATAAACATTTCTTGGTCTCTATGCCAACACTTTACAATAGAGTTCTCTAGCCTTCTCAAGATGTTGTGCCTCCACCTTTGGATCCATCCTCTCATTGCAAAAAGCTACAAAATAATTCCAATTTCCAAGTGAAATGTCAACATAAGAATTCTTTGCATTTGATTCACTTTGTGCAACTTTAATTGTTTCTTTTCTTTAAGCCAGTCATCTGTTTTCAGTTCTGTTTTCCAAGCATAGATAAAGCATTTTATGAGTTTTTATCCACCTTAAGTGTATTCCCAATAAATTCTAGGCTTAGTTGGATCTCATTCTGAGCCTGAGGCATGGATGCAAGATGTAGATATGTATCCACATAATCAAGAAACTTGAACAATATTAGCATGTATAAAAGATTTAATTTTTCAGTATCATGTAGTTGTTCAAACAACCTAGAAAAAATAAATAGTGTTTCGACTTTATCCCATGGTAACTCAAGTGAAACACCACCTTCTTCTAGTCGATGGAATAATTTCATATCCTTAAAGAGCACAGGAAAAATTGCAGAATTAGCACTGGGGCTTTTATTTATGAATTCAACCCAAATTCCATTTCCTAATGCCTCCATAAAATTTTGTTGATCCAACTCTAGTTCATCACACTCAGAATGAAGATCCCCAATGTTGTTTAACAATTGAATGGGTACTTTTTCTCTGCTCTTCTTCAGAAGAGACTCTTGCATCTTAAGAGAATCTAAGGCTGCATTGGGTTCTAACGATATTGATAACTCACCCATCTTGATAAATGCATGAGCATTAGGTGGATCTTAAAATTTTCTATTCCTTCTTTTCCAACCCTTGCTAAGCATATACATGGCCTATAGCTTTTAAGCTCTCATAGTTCTCAGGGTGGACCTCCAAAATGTTTTGAAAATTTGAGAGAGAACTCTTAAGATCTCCTAGCTTCAATTGAACCTATCCTTAAAATCATGTGGCCTCTGGCTTTCCTTGATTGATGTCATGTAGTAGTAGCCAGTGGTGTCATAATCACCTTTACTATGATAAGATCATGTAATATTATAATATGAATGAGATTTCATGCGAGGGTGGCCAGTTGAAACAAGAGTTGTCTCAGTCAACTATTCCACAAGAAAATGCTGCCCTGCAATGAAGAAAAAATGGTTTTCTAAATGATTCAATGCCATTGCAGAGTACGGGTATAATTCAAAGGTTCTATGCATCTTCTCCATTCCTTCATGAACACTACCTTTTTCACTAACTATGAGAATCCTACAAGTAAAAAATGCACAAAACTTACCACAAAGATTTATGTAGAGGTAGAACATAATTTCCTAATGGTTCCATAAAATTTTGTTGAGCCAACTATAGTTTATCACATTCAAAATGAAGAACCCCAATGTTGTTTAACAATTGAATGGATACTTCTTCTATGCTCTTCTTCAAAAGAGACTTTGGTGTCTTAAGAGAATCTAAGGCTGCATTAGGGTATGACGATATTAATAACTCACCCATCTTGATAAATGCATAGGCATCATGTAGATTTATGCGAGTTTCCTTTCTTAAAATTTCCAAATCCTTCTCTGCCTTCCCTTGCTAAGCATATATATGGCCTACAAATTTTAAGCTCTCATAGTTCTCGAGGTGGACCTCCAAAACCATTTCAAAATTTGAGAGAGAACTCTTAAGATCTCTTAGCTTCAATTGAACCTATCCACAAAATCTTGTAGTCTCCGACTTTCCTTGAGTGATGTCATGTAGTAGCAGCTAGTGGTGTCATAATCACCTTTACTATGATAAGATTGTGCAAGATTATAATATGAATGAGATTTCATGAGAGGGTGGTCAATTGAAACAAGATTTTTCTCAGTCAACTGTTCCACAAGAAAATGCTGCCCTGTAGTGAAAAAAAAATGGTTTTCTAAATGATTCAATGCCATTGTAGATGTGCAAACCCCAACCTTGGTACCTGCAAAACAACAAGAGTAAACAAGTTAGACAAGAGATTGCAAGCCAAAACAAGGATTCCCCATGGAATCCATTTACAACACTCAAACTAGGAAGAAAATAGTGAAAAACACAATGGAAAAGATAAAACAAAGATTGAATCCTAATTTAAATGTGCAAACACATGTTCCCATGGGGGAATTGGTGCCAATTTGATGTGAAAATTGGCCCTTTCCCAATTCCTAAGATGAAAGTTGGATATGTTGAAGATGACTGATCCACTTTGATGATGAAAGATGAGATCTCCCAGCCAAAATCTGCAAAAAACCTAGCTAAGAACTCAAGATTGATGAATGAAAATGGCTAAATATTTTAGCATAATAACTTTGCATAAATTGTGGATGATGAAATGAGGATATAAGCTCTTTATTTATAGAATTCCAAGATGGATGAATGTCCAAATTTGAGCAATGTGGGACTAACATTCATCCAATGGCATGATGCCACTTGTCAATCTATGAATGGATGGAGGATGTGCAAGATTTGGGGTTTGTGCAATAAATGCATAATTTTGAATTTCAAATTTGTTGAAATGACATGTAAGAGGGAAGGGAAAATGCAATAAATTCCATTTGGCTCAAGGAAAAGGACATGTAAGATGAATTTATTGCCTTGTTGGATGTACATGTTCACTTGGAATTTTTGAATTCAAATTGAGAGAATATTCCAAAATATGCCTTGTGAGGAAAATAGAGATTTAATAAATGAATTAAATCTATTTTCATGTGCAACTTGCATTATCTAGAGGATGGGACATGATATGAGATTAAATTAATTGAGGGTTAATTAATTTAATGAGAGAGGTTAGATGATGTGACCTATTTGACTCAAATTTATGGATTTATTTAAATCAAATAAGAGAGGAATATGATAAGAGGCTAATTAAATGAGGATTTTGATTTATTTAATTAAAAGAGATGGTGTCAAATTAAATCAAATAAGGTTTTAATTTATTTAATTTAATGGATAGACTTTAGAGATTTAATCAAATAACTGATTATTTAATTAAATAGGGATAATTAGATTAGATGGATAGATTTAAATAACAAAAGAGATTGACTTAATTAGATAAAATGATTTATTCAATTAAGAGAAGAATATTGATGAGTTTAATCAAATAAGGAGATTTGATTAAATGGTTAGATCAAGAGATGATTCAGGAAGAAATGATGTTAGTAAGTCAGGATCAGATGCCCAATGTCAATCAGTATATTTTACGTGTCTACAGTAGAGTATGATTATAATTCAAAGGCTCTACGCATCTATTCCATTCCTTGATGAACACTACCTTTTTCACTAACTATGCGAATCCTATAAGTAAAAAATGCACCAAACTAACCATAAAGATTTATGTAGAGGTAGAACATCATTTCCTAATGGCTCCATAAAATTTTGCTGAGCCAACTCTAGTTTATCATGTTCAAAATGAAGAACCCCAATGTTGTTTAACAATTGAATGGGTACTTATTCTCTGCTCTTCTTCAAAAGATACTTTGGCACCTTAAGAGAATCTAAGGTTGCACTAGGGTCTGATGATATTAATAACTCACCCATCTTGATAAATGAATGGGCATCATGTGGATCTATGCGAGTTTCCTTTCTTAAAATTTCTAAATCCTTCTCTACCTACCCTTGTTGAGCATATATATGGCCTACAACTTTTAAGCTCTCACAGTTATGAGGGTGGACCTCCAAAACCCTTTCAAAATTTGAGAGAGGACTCTTAAGATCTCCCAACTTCAATTGAACCTATCCAAAAAATCATGCGGTCTTTGGCTTTCCTTGACTGATGTCATGTAGCAGTGGCCAGTGGTATCATAATCACCTTTACTATGATAAGAGTGTGCAATATTATAATATGAATTAGATTTCATGAGAGGGTGGTCAATTGAAACAAGAGCTATCTTAGTCAACCGTTCCACAAGAAAATGTTGCCCTGCCAAGAAAAAATGGTTTGCTAAATGATTCAATGCCATTGAAGAGTATGAGTATAATTCAAAGGCTCTATGCATATTTTCCATTCCTTCATGAACAATACCTTTTTCACTAACTGTGAGAATCCTACAATTAAAAAGTGCACAAAAATGACCACACATATTTTTCCCCATTTCAAATAGCAAAATTGCCAAAAAAATGCATTTAAAACCTACAAAATAATGCAAATAAAATCATGCTGATTTTTGTGCCAAAAAAAAACCATGAGACCATAGCTTAATGTTGCTTACTATTATGCTTTGATAGATTTTTTCCAAGCATCTATATATTTTTTGAAATCACTTGTTTTAGGCTTTTAGCCATAGCAGCAAGGCAGTGAACTGTTTGATAAAATGCTTTGGTAGACATGTATGCAAAATGTGGTAGCATAGAAAAGGAAATGAACTTTGGAAAAAATTCCTCAAAGAAATGTGGTCTCATGGTGATGGAATGCAATGAAAAATTCCATGACAAGCGAATTGTTATGGATTTCCATGGCATTCCATCACCATGAGACCACATTTCTTTGAGGTATTTTTTCAACCAGTTCACTGCCTTGTCTATGCTATTGCTTACTATTATGATTTGATATATTTTTCCAAGCATCCTTAGCTTGTTTGAAAGCATTTGTTTTAGGATTTTAGCCTTAGCAACAAGGTAGTGAACTGTTTGATAAAATGCTTTGGTAGACATGTATGAAAAATGTGGTAGCATAGACAAGGAAATGAAATTTAAAAAAAAATGCCTCAAAGAAATGTGGTCTCATGCAATTGCATGACAAGAAAATGCAATTGGCACCTACTCCTAGTTATTAGTTATGCAATGTGAAGGAATTGCATAACTACTTAGGTTGACTTTGTAAAAACTATATTGTAATTGAAATTTTGTCATCTATCAGCACTAGTTATTAGTTATGCAATGTGAAGTAATGCTTTGAGTTTGAAAGATGTGCAATGCAATGTAATCAACAATTTGAATATAAACTACAAAAATCTATTTTTTACTATTCATTAGTTAAACTCTCTATTTTATTTTCTCTCTATAACTTTATTGCTATGGAAATTCCTTTCAATCAAAAAAATAGTTTTTGTCTCTTAGTCTACAATTTTTTGTTGCTATGTGTAGAAGATTATAGATGGTTCAACATTGAATGTTGACTAGGGATCAATATCATGCATTTTATGAGAGAATAGTCAATGAGAGGGACATGGAAAAATATCCATGTCCATGTAATTATTGTCTTGGTGAAAAGGTGAAAAAAAGAAGTGACATTTATCAACATATGATAAGATACAGGCATAGTGGTATAAGCCCTTGGAATGTAAATTATTACAAAGATATGAAAGAATGGTAGAGTGTGAGAGATGAAGAGGAAAAAAACATAGATGAAGTGGCACCAAACATAGATGAAGAGGAAATAATGTTAGATGAAGGGTTTGAAGTTGATAGAATGTTGAATGAGGGTCTAAACGATGATTGGGCCAAGTTGATGAAGGATGTTTCAAAGCCTTTGTATGCTAATTGCAGGTTAAGCTATTTGACAACAATCCTTCAAATTCTTAACTTGAAAGCGGTGTTTGGTTGGAAAAATGAGAGTGTAGATCAGCTATTGACATTATTAAGTTTTTTATTACCATTTGACTGCACATTTCCAACAAACGAAGTCAATGTAAAAAGGAAATCACTAAGCCAGTCTTAGGGTATGAAAAAATCCACACATGTGTGAATGGTTGTGTATTATTTCACAAGAATCTTGCAAGTGAGAATGAATCTCTGAAATGTCATGAAGCAAGGTATAAAGAAGGGTTGAAATCAGCTATGCTTCCTAGAAAGGTTCTTCACCACTTTCTGGTAATCCCATGATTACTTCGAATGCATAGGTGCAAAGACATTGCTGAACTTATGCAATGGCATGCCAAAAATAAGAGCACTGATGGAAAAAAATGGCATGTGTATGATTGTAAGATGCTGATGGAATTTGATAATAGATGGCCTAATTTTTCTCAAGATTCTTATAATATAAGGTTGGGTTCGGCTCTAGATGGGGTGAACCCATTCTCAGATCAAAGTACTAAATGGTCAACTTGGCCAGTGTTTTTAATAAATTATAACTTTCCTCCATGGTTAGCAACTAAACCATTTTTCTTAATGCTATCATTGATTATATCAGGAAAGAAAAGTGTGACTTCAGAGACAATTGATGCTTATCTAGAGCCATTACATGATTGGCTAATGGAATTGTGGAAAGGAATTGAAGCAATTCAATATTTAAGGGATGTTCATCAATCAAATTCACTTAAAGAGCTTCCTTATTGTTTACGATTCATGATCTTCCTACATATGGCACATTGTCTGGTCTCAGTGTTCATGGATACCATGGATGTCCTGCTTGTAACTTTAAGGATTTTGTGAGGCACTCAAGAAGTTTGCATAAGTGTATTTATTGTGGAAATCGTGCTTACCTTAAAATGGATCATCTATATCATCAACAAAAAAACATGGTTCAATGGTCAAGAAGAGAATCATGAAGCATCATTTCTAATAACAGGTGATTACATTATTGAGAATGGACAAAAAAGAATGTCATTTATTAAAAATGATGTGATTGCTAGTAGTATATATGATCCATGTAATGAAAGTGGTGTAAAAAGGTTGTGCATATTCTATAAGTTTCCATACTTTAAGGATATAGCCATTAGGCATACTATTGACTTTATGCATATTGAGAAAAATATAGCCTATGATATTATAAAAACTCTTTTTGGTGTTTTTGATACTATTTCATCACGTGAAGACTTTCAAAAACTAAAGATTCATCGAAATAATTGGGTTGAAAAATATGATGATGAAAAATATACAAAACCTAGTGCTCCTTATGTTTGGACAAAGGAACAATGTGCACAATTCTTACAGTTGATGTCTCAGACTAGATTTCCCATTGGATATGTAAGTAGTAGTATTAGAAGCTAAACTGACATTAATGACATAAGAGGCCTTAAGACCCATGACTATCATGTCATAATGGAAAATATTTTACCTATTATGGTAAATATATCAAGTTTTCCAAAGGGGCCAAGATTGGTAGTTATAATGTTGGGCCTAATATTAAAGAGAATGAGTTTACATGTATTAGATCCTTCAAACTTTGATAGTTTGAGGGAGGAGGTTGTTGAAGTCCTTTTTCTATTGGAACGAGAATTTCCACCAACAATCTTTAACATTTCTATGCATCTTTTGATACATCTACAATATGAAGTAAATAATTGTGGCCCAATAGGAACAAGATGGATGTGTTCTATAGAATGATATATGAAGGTTTTGAAAAAAAATGTTCGTACTAGGGAAAAACTGGAAGGCAGCATGTCTGAGGGATATTCAATGCAAGAGGCCATGGGATATTGCACAAAATATATGAAGTATTTTAAAAATTTCAATTGGCGTGTATGGGACGATGACGAAGAAGAAATAGTTGCAAGTGAAGTATTAGAAGGCAATGGATGTCACTTCAAGCTATCACATCAAGAAAGAAGTGCAATGCATGCCTATATTCTTCAAAACACGTCTTCATTCGATAAGTGGAACAAGTAAAAAATATTTTACATAATAATTTATTTACTCAATTGCATTTACACATTTATACTATCAATCTTACTATTTGTACATTAATATTCTATGTAGAAAATATGAAGAAGAAAAACAAGCTTGGATGCAACATCAACTTCAAAGGCACAAATGTCATGCTGATTTGATTCAAGGCGATTCTTTTCCAAAATTTGAAGAATGGATTGCTAATGCAGTCAGTGATGCAAAAGAAGAAGGTCAAGATATAACAATGGAGGAAAGTGAGCTTTCACAATCTCCACATTTATGGGCTATGCATTTTAGTGGAATGTGGGCCAATGGTAGTCATTTAAGAGTGGAAGACAAAGACAAAGGAAAGATAAATTGTGATTGTGTTGTTAGTGCTGAATTTCTTCACGAAAACGAGAAGAAATTTTATTTGGATTCATCCAACAAATTATTCTAGTGAAATATGGTGAAAATAGTCCTATATTATTAAAATGTAAGTGGATCTGACCATCTGTAGTACAATATGATGAGTATGGATTTGTACGCACAAATATAAGACAATTTTTATTAGAGACGGATGAGTTGTATGTTTCCCCTATTCAAATTAGCCAATCATTTCTAATTGATGATGTAAGAAGCCCAAGATGGTCGTATGTGATTCAAACAGAGTCTTGTTGAAAATGAAATTCCATGGAAGTTGTTGATATAATGCCTGATGGGAAATATGTTAATTCACAAGAAACATTCAAAGAAGTGGATGAAGACGATGATAGAGTGTTTGAAGAAGACATTTTGATTACCAATGAAGAGATTGGGAGAGAGAATGCATTGCGTGTCACAGATGAGGATGAGGAAGAAAATCAAGTAGATGTAGACGTGAATGATTAGAATTCTGATCTTGCTAGAAATGCAGATGATTATGATGATGTTTTGTCACCTTAAGAGGTTATTTTGTCACCTAAACTTTGGTTATATGTATGGTGTGATTTGTTATTGAATGTAATAAAGATCTGAGTATAGGTATGATTATTCATTATTGTTTTACTGATACATTTCTAAATGTAATCATCATTATTCTACTGGTACATTGTATACAAAACTTGAGATGTTCACTGCTCATTGGAAGTGCATTTAAAGTTAGGTTCAATCATTCTTCTTAGTTTTCTTACTTTGGTTGAAAATTTGAAATTAATTTTGTTTAGTTAGAATATAATTTCTTCTATGTCCTATATGTTTTCTAGATGCAAACATATAATGAACATATGTGATTTAATAATACATATAGATATTTTAACATTAGGTGAACTAAGCCTCCCCATTACAAACAAAGAAACAATCTCTTAGGTCTGACAGGCACTAAAAACTAAAACTGAGAGACTACAAAATTAGAAAATTGTTCAATCTTTTCAATAAAATGATATCTAAAATACTGCATTCATAATAAAATATAATACCACACTACCACAACAGTCAATAGAGGTATGTGTGGGATGGCAAGACATATAGGTCAATTTACAAATGCTTATTGCAATACTACAACAACCAAATATGAATACCGCAGGGTGGCGGTGATAACATGTTAACAACTAAAGTAAATTGTAGCCCCGCAAGGGGTAAACAGTGACATTGCAGTGTGGTAGTGAACAATCACTCAATTGTTAGAATTAACCTGCTATCCCATGGGAGTCCAAAGGGGTGTGCATGGGGTGGTGGTACTTCTACCTCTACCCCATAGTGGTCTTGATATGACAGAGCAGTATGACGATGAATAGTCATTCAACCACAATAATTAACCCATTGCCCCATGAGAGTCCAAAGGGGTGTGAAGGGGATGGTGATACTGCTAATGCTACCCCACAATAGTCTTTAAATGACCTTGTGGTAGTGTGGTACAAGTTGTCAAAATATTAAATGATTACACCGTTCGATTTCCCAAGATCAATGCCATGTATTCAAACTCAAAATATGGGTTGATTCTGAAATATTTTGCATGAATTGACATTAATAGTGAGGTGACCGAGCTTAGTAGAAAATATTACTTGGGACTTGATGAAATTTTCGAAATCATTCACAAAGCTCAGCATACCAAAGGCAAGGGAGTTCAAGAAGGAAAACTTTGCAACTATTAGTTCATCAGACAAGTTCATAAAAACCCTCTGTAGCAAGTGTATAAGAACTAAATTTTCTTCTACAAGTAGACACTTAAAAAATCAAGTAGGAGTAAATTCTTCATCATGCCACCCAAAATAAGTCAGCTTGCGAGTAAAAAGGAAGAGTCAACAATTTCTAAATCAAAGAAGAGGTCCCTGCAACAATCCATTTTAGATGTGTTACCTAATTCTATAGACAAAGGATCCAAATAGGTGTTTAAAGATACATCCCAAGGATGTAGAGACCCAATTATCCCTATCTCAGGGTGGGATCTTGTTGATGGGTGTTTTGCACACTTTCTCAACACAGGAAATACATAGGTGCACTACCTCTCTTGAAAGGAAATCTCCAACGACAAGTTGTTGAAAATCTCCCCAAGGTCTCTTGGGTGTCAGGTCATGACTTGCATGGAACTCCTCAGTTGATTTTGATGTGATTTTGCTGGTAATCATAGGGTGGACTTACATAGCTGGATGCGAGGTAGATCTTCAAATCCGAAGTTTCTCAGATGGAGGTCGAGTTTCACTTTGCTGTAAGTTCGGACATCGGTCCAAAACTTCGATGTTTCTTCAAGTTTAGCTTTACAATGTGCAATGAACCTTAGTATAGGATATTTATAAAAAAAAGAAAAGAGCAAGGAAGATGGAGGGTTCCTGGACCTGCAACTAACTGTGAACAATAATCATGGAGTTCCTGCAATGGATAGCTTCCTTAAAAGAAGATTTCACTTAACTAGAAATCTCACAGTCTCATGAAATTTGTGCTATCTTCTAAGGTCTGCAAATATTTCACCTTTCATTCACCATATGCATGCATGAAAAAAGATAAAAGTGTGGAGAAACTTTGAATTTAAGTCCATACTAACTTTACATAGCTATATACTAGCAACAAACAACAAAAAGTATGGACTAAGAAGGCATCTACACAGCAAGAATTTTCACAACCACGAAACAACATTTCTAAAATCTATCAAAGCAAGAATACAACTAACAAGAGTAGCAATATAAATCTAAGTAAAGCATCTAACAATGGAGATTGAACCATGAAACATGTGAAGACATCAGAAAATGCACCAAGTCAATGTATTTTCATTAGAAATTTCAGCAACATGTCTTTACAACAACTCAACTCCCTTTGAAAATGAGAGGAGAACCCTATTTATAGTGCCCAAAAAGTAAAATGAATGGCCAAGATTGATTCTCATTGTGTGGCCAAGATTCATTACAATATAGGGTTTCACCAACCCCCCAATATATTATAATTTAAAATTACATTCTTGTCTCCTTCCCTATTTCGTCCTCTAGTGATGGCACTGTAGCGTTTTGTCTTTTGCTGATTGCTCTTTTGCTGTAGCTACTCTTCTGGGGGCTCTTCAATGTTAACAAGGCTATCCTCCTGCTTCTTCGATGCTGTATACTCCATAAATTTTAGAACGATTGGCTGGAGCTTGTCTACCTCAATGATCTCGTACCGCAACATCTAGTAGCTCCATTCTTTTGCATTATCTTCAAGTTTTTTCCAGTCCTCATCATACTTTACACCCTAATCTCTGAACAACTCTGATTAGCTGAAGGCACGGGTGGAAAAACTCATGAATTCCACTATTACTTCACTGGACATCCCGTTCCCCATCTTCTTCTGAAAGTAAGGTTTTACCTTTTCTGGATCCATCTGTACTGTGGGCATGTCATACTCTGTCATCAACTTGAGATATCGAGCGCATTCTGCTCTAATTTCCTCAACCCATTCGATGTCTGGATCCACCTTACTCATTATCTGTTCCAACCTTTCTTTTCTATTATCAAAATCCCGCCTCCACACATCCATCAGCCAGTGATCGTCCCTTTTGAATGAAAGTTCCTTTTCCAATGCAGCCTTTGGTAACTAGAGGATGGCCTCGATCTTTGGAAAGGTGGAGTCATATGTTGCAGGGAATTTGGTGCAAAGCTTCTTCGTGCTCTCTAAAGATTGCTATAGGTCTAAGAACTTGTTGGCTATTTGAACAGCCCGGCTAATACCCATGTTTCCGACGTACAAGACCTATCAGAACTAGGTCTCAATAGTCTTGTCCAAGTTCTTTCTTCTCTCCAACTTGTTGATTTGCTCCTTGGACAACAATTGGGGTGAAGCCTTGGATGTGGTAGGTAGGTGACCCACCGAAGACCACTGTTGGATGTAATCCTTCAAGGCAGCTACCTGTGCCTTGAGTTCATCCTTTGAGATCTTGTCCTGTTTTATCAAGTGCACCACTGTAGCCACTGACTCCTCAAGGTGTCCTACCTTCTGCTCTTTGGTAGCAGTCCCCAAGTTGATGGTGGAAATGTTGTAGCTTACACCAGCCTGGCCTACCACGGGCATTGCTATTTGTGCGGTTCGGGACCCAAAAGCATCCATCGTTATTTTGGATCTCACCTTAGGCATTTTCTCCTTCCTGGTTGAGCTTTGTGCTCGGGCTAGGATAGCTTCTAGCCTTGCTCTGGGATCCTTAAGAGTGAGAGTCTTCTTCTCAAGTTGCTTTCCCAACCACTTGGGCATGGCAGATTCTTCTTTTGGTGGCTCTTGGTCGTCCTCACCCTTTTCTCTTTGGTCCTCCATTTGTGCACCTTTTACGTTGGTGTTGTCTCCCTCCTCCTCATCAGAATCCAAGAAAAATGTGCGGCGCTTGACAGGAGGTTTGGTAATCAACTGCCCTCGGGGACTCTTTTCTTCCTTAGTGTCCTTTTCCTTTATGTTTTCAATCTATTTGTCTTTGTGCATGTACCCCTGAAGTTGGTCTTCTTCTTTGTCTCTTTCTCCTGTGGGAGGTGGCACAATCTCCATTTTCTTTTCCCGTGTAGGGTCTTTCATGATCTCCGTTGTCTTGTCACCCTCCTCTTCTCTGAGAGGTGAACTTTCTGCCTCTTTTTCATCGTGCTTTAGCTGTCGGGCCATCTCTTCTTCAAGATCGTCATCAAATGTCTGCATGATGACCCTACCACCTTCATCCCCCTCCTCATCCCCGCTATGAGAGGAGCCTGTTCCTTCCTCCTCATAAGCCACCCTATCAATTGTGCGGTGTTCATACTCCGGGTGCTCATGGTATTCATCAGCTTCCTCCTCAAATGAATTCAAGGCTTCTTGCTCCCGTATCTCCCACTCCTCAGAGATTAACATGGTGGCTTTCATAGCAAATGGTTCCACCAGGGGCTGTGAAGGTTTAGCAGTAGCGAGGACCTGCACTAGGGCCGCCAGAAGAGTGGGGTCCATAAGGATCTGGGAGAGCTCGGAAGGGAGATTCTGCATGTGTTTCGAGAAGGCCTTTGACAAGGCGGGAGCGAGCATCAGTGCTGTCACTATAGTTAATGGGAGTGATGTGATAGGTGACATGGCAGCGAAGGAAGGAGGAGTAGTTATAGCAGAGGAAGAGTCGATCACTATTACAGGCTTGGTCGGAGGTGAAGGGGCAAGATGGACTAAGATGTCCACTACTGGCAGGGACGTGGCGACCATGGCTAGGGAGGTAAATGATGGGGCAGCTAAAATAGGGAGAGCCGAAAGAGGTTTTAATTGATCTGTACCTTTTGCTTCTTCACCTTCTTGGATTACGGGCTATTCTGTGGCGCCTCCTGCTTGCTTGAGCCTTTTAGAAGGTGAGACTCTTGGATCCTTCCTTGTGTATACTTTGGGATCCTGAGACTGCTTCGTTTCTATTTCTTTCCTCTTCTCAGATCTGGTGATCGAAGGGGACTTGGACGTCCCACCTGTTGAAGTTGTAGTAGCGACATCTTCGAAGGCACTGGGCTCACTCTTTAGTCCCTCGTATGTTAGGACCACTCCTTGTTACCTCAGCCGGCTCACTTGTCTTTTAACCCATTCTTCAGTTCAAGCCACAATGGGTTTGGTCATGATGTCAAGGTCATCGACCTCCTGTTCATCCTAGTCGATTGTGGGCAGCGGAAAATTAGCGATTGCATTATACCGAGGATCCATGACAGTGTCTTCATCCTCTTCTACTTGATTTGATATAGGAAACAATTGCATCTTCCTTATGAAGTATGCAGTCATCCTCATATAGTGCCTGACACAGACTTCTTTGTCATCCTGACAATTTGCCCAGAAATCCTCAACATTGTGTAAATGGGTGTATTTTGGCCCTAATGCCTTCCTTACATGCCCGTATGGGTCCATCCATGGGCGAGGAGTGTGTAATTGGAAGTGGTATTCCACCAGCTCCTTTTTTGAATTCCCAACATACTGGGAAGTTTGGATTTTATACATGCCCCGACCAAGGGTCAAGGGATAGGAGATTCCTGCCAAATGTTTGCTGCTGAAGACTGACTGCATGTGTTGGAGCTGCCGGGAAAGTTCCAATAGGATGATCCGGCCGTTGGGGTACTGGGGTAGTATGTTCGGTCTTTTAGTGAAACCTTGGGTGCGAATGAAGGTAAACTTAGGGAACTAAAGGAATAGGAAGGCATACTGCTTCAGGAACGCCTATGCACTATGAGAGAATCTCCTCTCAAAATCCCCTCCAAGTAGTCAGACGATGTGACCAATGAAGGCATCATTGACCCTATAGTACTCCTTAAAATTTTTGAATTGGAGCTGGGGATGTCTATCATAAACTTTCAATTTTTGCCCTGGCTCCTCGTCGGGGGCCACAAACAATCCACTATACTGCCTTCCATTCGCCAAGGAGTAGACCAGATAGGAGGTCATGTACAACTTGGAGCTTTTCTTCACATTTATGAACTGCTCATGGAAGCAGTCGCTTATCATGCCTCCCCAGTATAACGAGGCCTTCGTGGTGACATCCTCATTTTCGCGGAGGATCTGCTCAACAAAGTAAACCATCCATTCCTGGAAGAACACAACGGTAGGTAGGCCCATTACCCGACTCAGCATGGTGACCAAGTCATGGTAGTCTTCGTGGAAATCACTGTGGAAGAGTTCGTGGGGGACCTTCGCGGTGCTACCCCTTTTTTCCTTGAGCCAATGCTGATTTATCAATCTTTTGCAGCCCGTTAGGTTGTCGTCCCATGCTGCCTTACATTCCGCTATGGTGGGTGTTTCCATTTCTTCAAAAGTGGGGATGTGGAAGGTCTTTGTAATGCCCTCAGCTGGCATATCTGCTAGAATATTACCATCTCTGTCGAGGATGGTCCTTGTCTCGGTTTGATAGGCTTGCCGACATGCCATGACTAGCTTAGGGGCAATGGGAGATGGGGGGAAGCCTCCAGCTTTTGCGATTCCACTTTGCCTGATCAACCTTGCATTCTTGGTCGTTGGGTTGATTTTGACCCTCTGTGTAAACTCATCAATATTGACTTGGCCAATAATGGTGTCCATTATTTCTTTCTAGTCCATGGTGATTTTTGATCGTAGAGGTTCACCATGGAACTGGAACTTCATTTGGTCTTTATCCTCCTTTCCACGAGGAGTCTTGCCCGACTTCTTTCCTTTGTCCACAGTCCCTTCCGAGGGTCCTGCACCTGATTCCATATATCCTGCAAGAAAAGGCATAGTCAGTGCAACCGATTATGAAAGTTTTGTCCTTAGTTAAAATCCCGTGGATGAAATCAAATTTGGACAATTTATCATTCATAAAATCATACTTTTACTTCTAGATGTCATTAGTCTTTCAATTGAGGGATTTCGGACAATCCGGGCCTAGAGGCCTGGACTTCCCCGGCCGGAATATTGTTTTGAAAGGGCGAACAAGGTAGAGAGATACAGGGGATTTATCCCAACCAAATTTTGATGGTTTAAAAGGCTCATATCGAAGAGGGCTGAATTTGAGCACGTGGGTCGAGATCAAATTTCAAATTTGAGGTTATTTGGATCGTTTTGGGAGCATCTGGAGGTACGAGGCTGAAAAGTCGTTCGACGTTGGTTGTTTGAAATGGCCGGGCAGAAATGGAGTTTCGGGGATGGAACTCCGGGGTCTGGGACTTGGGTGATCCAAGGGCGGCTGTTATTTCATTCAAATTTTAAAGTGTTTGGGCCTAAAGAGTCAGGAAGCCGTCATGCTTTTGCCGTTTAGAACGGTGATCGTCGGGCGGAAGTCTGGAGGGGGCAGCCTAGTGGATCGGGCCCGACACGTAGATTTTGCGTCAAATTTTCATACAAGGTTTTCATGATGAGCAGGAGGGCGGAGCTCGAAGGTTGGAAAGGCGGGTGCAATTTTCTCTTTTGGAACGGTGGAGATGGGACAGAGTCCTGGATGGCGGAGCCCGGTGCGGTCAAGGACGTCGAAAGCAAACATTCACCGGTCTTGCAACGAAAGGAGGCTCGGGGTCCGGGAGGTGGAAGGACGCCAATGGATTGCCTTTGAAAACGGCGAAGTGGCCATAGAAGTCCGCGGGCGGAACTCCGCGGACTGGGACTTAGTGAGGTGCCAGAGGGTACGTTTGTGCGCAAGATCAGATGGAAAAAGGCAGGGCGGGCTTTGGGGGCCAGATGGACGCGGGTCAATGGCCGCCGTGTGGGACGAAGAAATTATCATGAAATTCCAGACACGGAAGTCCAGGGACTCGGGCCTGAAAAGCCAAAACAGAGGCTGGACTTTGTATAAATTTTTAATTTGACAAAAATCGGACGACGGAGGTCCGAGGAACCGGGCCCGAGAGGGAAATTCGTCGTTTGGAGAGTTGAGTTTATTTCAAAGTTTTGACGGCCATCGAAAGACCTAGGCCTGGAGGATGTGAATGCCCCTGGGGACGAATGACCGAGATGAGGTGAAGTTCCAGACTGATTTTGAGGGCATTTTGGATGTTTTCCAAAGATTCTAGATCATGGGTTTTATGCGTTTTATTAAGTTTTATCAATTAAATGTGTTTTTTAACCCATGTGTTCATCATTTTGAGCGTTAAAATCATAAAAAATTCTCAGGAGGGAAAATGGAAAATCTACCTTGGGAACCCAATGAGGCAAGGGGCGAAATCTGCTAAGAGTTGGCAAATGACGACAACGGGTGCGAGGGCAACGATCAACGAAGGCAGTGATTCTCTTTGGCAGGCTCTCTGATCTCCCTTTGCAATCCTGACAAGTGAAAATGACAGGTCAGGGTCCAATATTTATACCACCCCCTTCCATTAATGGCCGCATTTAATGTCCATACGGAGGACAGTTGGGTTGGTGAATTCAAATTCGTGGACGACAGTGGGAGGTTCAGGGTCCGGGGGCTGGGAAGACGCAAGGTGGCGGCTATTTAAAAGTCAGTTCAGAAATCACCAGCGGTGAAGGGGAACTTGGGGTCCAGGGGGGCGGAGTTCCACCAAAGGTTTTCTGTCAGGAACGGCGAAGTCCGCGCAGAGTTTCGAACGCGGAAGTCCAGAGGGTCGGGCCCAGAGGGGGCAAAAGCAACCAAGAAATTTGCAAGCTTCACTGGAAAAAAAATAGGAAGTTGGGTCCTAAGGCCCAAGAAGGCGGAAACCTTTCGCCGTTCAGAACGATGATCACAAAGGGGAAATCCGACGGGGCGGGCCCGACAAGCCCCAAGGCCGCTGGCAGAGGCAAACTGCCAATGAGACCCCGCAAGGTACCAGGACTTAACAAAATTGAAGGGGCGAAACACGGTCAACTTAAGATGAGACTTTGGAGGTATGTTGACCACGTAGGACACCAAAATGGGGCACACAAAATGAAGCGGCGACAAAAATGACCGAGCAAGGCGAAAGAAAAAGAGGGTCCCCATTTTGAATGGGGCGTGTGTGCTGAGGGCACAACAAATCTGTTTTGGTACTTCTATGAAAAAAGGGTTGAGAAGATACTAGTTTCGAATCCTTGGACCATAGATTTGGCCAAATTGATAGTCCCAAATGTCTTTGTAGATGTTGAGTTTATTAAAGTATTGGCACAATATTATCACCTAGCTACCAGGACTACAAGAATGCCAAATGGTTCACCATTAATGGTGCTAACTAAAGAAGAAATTATAGAGTGTTTTATGTTAAACAAGCAAGATATCACTAAGATCAACTTGGACAAAAGTGAGGAGGATTATAGGAGATTGAGAAAAACCTACATGAGTGATGAACTTCCTTTACACATGAAAAAGGGTGTAAGCAATAAGAGGATACCTATCTCCCCCTGCCAAAATGGGCCATTTGCCACATAAGACTTCCAAGTATATTTCAAAAGAACTTATTTTGTTTTGTGCCAAGTGCTTGGAATAGATGTTGAAGAGAGGATGCCAACATATCTCACGATGATGGCAATGAGGATACAAAATCCTAAAGTCAACATTGAGTATGACTTTTCTACTGAAATTGAGAAAGGGCTACATGAGGGATTTTTGCAAGTAAGAGAGAACTTAGCTCCCATCACTTTCAGGAAATACTCTCTACTATGTCATTTAATATTGTACCAAAATAGAAACAGATGGACTAAAAGAATGTGTTTGGGAATGATTGATGATGAAGGGAATAGGTTGCCTATACAAAAATGGTGTTACATCTGGGATAGTAGAAGTAAAAATAGTGATTATGTAATAGTTCATGATGATTTTATAGTAAAGGTCATGGCCACTCTTGGTCATATTTCACCAAGATTTCCTAATAAAATCATGCAACTATTAAGACCTTTAGCATTGAAGCCAAAGTAGGGACACACTCACAATTTCAATGATTGGTTCTTCTTAGTAGACCAAACAGTAATAAGGGTCTATGGGTTTCCTCAAGCCCCACATGTTTTACCTAAATTTGTTTCTATTCGAATTTCATTTTTAGAATTTATGTGGCAAATGTTATGGATGGAGCAGGATGCTATGAAAAGATAGAAAAAGGGGACATTCCTCCCTGACATAACTAAATGTGAGGGGCTATCCATAGGGTTTGGAACTCTTGAAGAACTACATAACTATTTGAAGATGCGGTATTCATTGAAGTCACGAGGAGAAAGGGTCTTTGATCCTGAAGGGCATATTAATTTTATAAAGAAAAAACTTCTCACTAAAGCTGGGATTACCCATGTAATGGATTACGAAGAAGATGTAATAAGAAATTTCTTTACACTTGATGAAGTTTTTTAGAGGAAGTGGAAGTGGGAAATCATAAAGAGGCTTGAGGAGGAGAAGAAAAGAAACACTGGATTCCAAGGATTCTATGTTGAAGAAAAGGATCCTATCAAAAGGATGAACATAATAATTGACAACTTTGAAAGATTATATGTTCAACCAGAAAAGAAACCTGAGGGTGAATCTTTAAAACCCTCCAAGCTTCCCATCAAAAAAAGATGTATTGTAATCACAAATCCCCTACTAGACACTGTTACAATACAATCAGAAGCATCTCCTGAGCAACCAAGTACTAAAAGGCAGAAGAAACATGGAGTGGCCCCCTTAGTGGCATATGAAATAAATGAAGGAGTAAGGGATACTGAAGAGGTAGACAATGTACTTTAGAATTTCAAAGATGATGAAGTTGATCAACCACCACCTAAGCTTGTAACTGATGCTCACAAACTAGAAGAAAGAGTGGATGTACATGAGCATAATGATCAAGAAGTGCATGATGATGAAAGGGTGATTTCTGCCCTTAGATTTATTGAAGATGAATTTATTCAAACTCCCGAGTTTAAGGATTTTTGGTTTAAGATGAAAATGAAATAATTTGAGGATAGACTCTAAATTAATAAGATAGGCACTAAGGAGTCACAAAATGACCAGATTGTTGCCCAGACTCTTGAAGAACTTAGGATTAATGGAATTACTGTTAGCCCCCAAGAAGTAAGAAAATTGGTCTTAGAAAGCAATATACTAATTATTCCTAGGATGGAGTTAAAAAAGATATTCTTATAGGATCAAGTAAGAAGCCAAGAAGATCCCATGTTGGTTTCTGAATTCAATTCAGATGAGGAAATGAGTGGCGCAAGTTACAATCCAAGACTTGAAACCCTAGCCTTTTGGACAAAGCAAAAAAGAACAGGAAAACCAAGATTGCTTAATGTTGAAAAAGAAATGAGAGGGACTGCCATGGTAAAGACACTTCAAGACACATCAGCATTTGAGGTAGCTACTATGATAATGCACTCAACAATGTTTACTAGGGATGTAGTTGAAGCTATGGAGCTTAGATTGGAAAAATATGAGAAAGCACCCGAATGATGAAGTGAATAGGTTATTCATAGAAAATGTGAAATTGAAACAATAGTTGAAGGGATCAATTCCTTCCTAAAGCACAAAATTAATAGTATACCAGCCCCCTTCCATCCAAACTGATACAAGTGAAATCACTATTGAACAAGTTAATGTGCTAAAACAAGAAATTCAAAAGTTGAAAAAGAGTAATGAAGAAACAAAGGAAAGAGTAAAGAGAGAAACCCTCAGGGTATTGGAACATATCTTGGAGCATAGGGTTAAACTAATTGTGGAAAAATTGGAAAATTTGTATGAATGTTATGTTTCCTTATCACAAGTAGTTGATCAGATAAAGGACCATGTACCTATATTGGACCCCTTAGTCAAGAAATGCAACTTTTACATCACATCTTAATGACTTTGTGCAAAATTTTACAAAAGAGTGTTGAGGCCCCCACATCTTTAAAGCCTATTGAGAAAATGGTCTGAATGGTCACAAATGAATTTCAATACATGTCTGTAGAAGACCAAAAGATCAAGGAAATAATGGATTCATTTCACACGCTAAAGCAGTGGTTCGTTCCTAAGATACTAAGGGATGATGATCAACTAAAAGGCTCCAAGGATTGGACATATGAATTTAGTAAAATTGTTCCCAACTGCCTCACTAATATACAGAAGGATGGTGACATAAATATTCACTACCTCAATTTAACCTTGGATGGAATAATTGCATTGGATGTTGGGTACTCAAAATCCATCATAGATACCAAAGGGTTATTGGACAATAGATGGAAGAGTCACTTGGCCAACACAAAAAAAACTAGGAGTACAAATGGCCTCATGATTACACGGTGTACCCATGGGAGCAGACATATCTAGCTCCCCCAGAAGAATAGGCCTTGTAGTGAAATACCAAGCCTTGCAGATACTATCATGGAGAGAGGACCTTGCTAGATCTGAATGATCATGGTTATCTTATGATGAGTAATAGACTTTTGTATCTTGTGAGTGCTGTGGACTTCAACATTTGATAAATTTTCTTCAATTCTCATATTTCATTGCTTTTAAATTTTTATGTAAAAAATGATAATTAAGAATTTTTTATTTATGTTAAAAGTGGGTAACTGACAAGACACTTTTTGACATGTCAGTCAGTACAAAATTTTGAAATGTATTGTAAAATATTTTTGAAGATCAATAGAATGAAGTTATAATTGGTGGTCGAATTCTATTTTCAATTGTTTGTTGAAGTGAATTAATGAATGTTATCTTGCTATCTCAAGTTTGATCTTTCCTTGTTATTTAAACCAATATATCAAGGGTATATCTAGTTTATCAAAAAAAAATTGTTGTTAAACAATTCATCTTGTACTACATTTTGGTGTCAAATCTTTGGTAATTATGGTTAGTTTCATTACATTCAAATTCTAAATTCTGGGAAATTATATACAGTAAATAGAGTGATGGTTGTTTGGATAGTGAAATTAGCTCTCTTAAATTAATTGAAATATCTAGAAGGATTATTTTAATTAAAAAGGATTTCATGGTCATTTTTCTAACAATGATTACATAGTGCAGCTAGCTTGTTATTTTCATTAAGGGTACAAGTCATGATCAAAGTCAAGCACATACCAAGAAGATGGTAATACTTCAAACCCTCAACCTCACTTAGTTTAGTCTTCTTACATGGGGATATTAAGGAAGCTGCTAAACACTTAATATATATCATTTGTTGTTTGTGAAGGAGAATCCTATGAGATCCAATATGGCAGTGGATCAATATCTAGTTTATTTTTTGCTAATACTGAACGAGTTTAGGGTGTTGCAACAACCAAGATGTTATACTTTAGAACATCAGAGTTTATAATTATGGTGGCTGATATAGATCCTCCTACCATTCTTGATCCTTTGATTTCATTGGCCAAAGATAAGGTATTGATTTTTTCTCTCCTTGTACCATTTTGAATTTTGACATTATTGCAACCTTTTAAGATGTTAGATGGGCATTGCAACATTTTTAGGTTAACTCCATGTGCCATGCAATACCTGAATCATTCCTTAATTTGTGAGAGGCTTTCCTTCAATCGCCTCTGATATGTTTCAATCGTTCATTGGAAATCTTTACATCATGTAGATGTTGCAAAGGTGGATTGAAGGGATTGAAACCAATAAAATGAACACAGTTTGATTCTTATTGTATAGGAAAATAATCACATGGGTAAAATGGTGGGATTGAAACTAATGAAATGATGTTTGACATATTACAAAAACCCCATGTTTGTATTTTGTTGTGGTCTTTCCTTGATGTATTCCGATAACTGTATATTTTGGATTTACACTATTCGTCCCTTCATTATTTTGTATTGACACTTGAGAGGTGTAACTCCATGACTGCTATGTTGGATTACATGTTTATATGCTATTATGTTGTTAACATGATTATTGTTCATGCTACATTTCATGCTTAAATGGCTAGATATTATGTTGGATTACATGCTTATATTTTTATGTATACATCATTGTCTTTGCTTATGTATGATTATGGACAGGGAAATGATGATCTCATAACACTCGTAACTGAGAGGCTTATGATATTACGACTCTTTTTCCTAATGGTTGATGCTGCTTTAAATATATGATATATGATTCATGCACATGTACTTTAACGTTTGATTGGAGTCATGCAGGTACTAAGTATTGACTCCGCCTAAATTCATAGGCCAGAGCATACTCTCATTCCCCGATGGTGGTTACTGGAGGTAGTCATAGGCCAAATATCCCCTACCCTAGCCCACTATACCTCGTTAGGGCAGTGTTTCCGTGTTGTTGTCTTCCATCCGATTACCTAATGGTAACTTCTAGAGCACCCTTTTGCCATAAGTGACTTTCCTGCTTGTCTCATTGAGGTATTTGGTTTTGGTTTTCATTAATATTTTATGTGATTATATATATACTTAATTTGGATTGTCGGTGTTTTGATGTGGTTCTATTGGAGTCATGTGCAGGACCTTTTTACTAAGTATTGACTCCGCCTTTTAAATTCATAGGCCAGAGCATACTCTAACATTCCCCGATGGGTGGTTACTGGAGGTAGTCATAGGCCAAATATCCCCTACCCTAGCCCACTATACCTCTAGAAAATTAGTGGCAGTGGTATCTTTAAAATCCAGTGCTAAGGAGGTGTAGAACAGTAAATAGAAGGTTCTTTAATGCTTTTGTGGTCATAGGCCAATGAAAAGCCTTACCTACCCTAGGTTGGTAACTTCTAGAGCACCCAATTATTGGCCATAAGTGACTTTCCTGCTTGTCTCATTGAGGTATTTGGTTTTGGTTTTCATTAATATTTTATGTGATTATATATATACTTAATTTGGATTGTCGGTGTTTTGATGTGGTTCTATTGGCATCTTCACGTGTTTTAAATATGGTATTTTATGGTGGTTAATTATTTGAGGATTTGAATTGTTATTTTATTGAGATTTTAAATATTTTATTTAAATATTTACTAATCCTTTTGGGGAATCCATGTGTATTTTAATGTTGCTTATTTTGTGACTTTAATTAATTGTCCCTTTTGGGGGAGATTTAATGCATAATTTCATCAAATGCTATATTTTCTTTTGTTGGTTTTGGGGAAAATATAAAAGAAAAGGGAGTTTTGTTTAGGGGATCATGTTTTTGGAGAGGAAATAAATAAATTGTTGTTTTTGAATGGTGAAAGAAACCCCACGATTTGGGTGATTGAGTTGGGGAGATTGTGAAAGTTTTTTGAGAAGAATTTGTGGGTAGTAAATTGTTGTTTGATTTTGGAGCTTGGTCATGCCTTCTTCATTGAACAATTCTCCATTTCGGTTTTGGGGCAATTTGAGGTAATTTTTTGTTGTTCTTCATTGATGTATGACTGGTAATTTTTCTTCTGATCTAGGTTATTTCTATCTCATGAAAAATTTGAGGAACTCCTTTATTTCTTTTTTTTATAATGCTTGGAGTTGAATGATGGTTGTTTTAAATGGTTATTGCTGCTCTGTAGTATCTTGTATGCTTTATTTTTGTAAATCTCTAGCAAACATGAAATGGGTTGATGGGAAAAATCTGTTTTATGGGCTCTTTCTTATTTTTCTTTTGCCCAACCTTTTTTTAAGAATTTTTTTTTTTTTTAATTGCTACTCATTACCCTCTTGATAAAAATGAAAATTAAGGGTGGATTTCATGTAGGAATGCCAAGATCTCAACTAGGTCTTTGGCAGATTTGAAATCTGGGCACTTTTATTTTTCTGTGATTTTTCTTGCCTAATTTGGAAAAAGATGTTTTTCAGAACAACACTTCATTTTTGGTCCTAAACTCAAAAATAGAAGGTGGATTCCAACTTGAAACGCCAAAATATAAACTGGGTTGGGCTTAGAATTTTAATCTGGACACTTTGCATTTTTACATAATTTCTATGCCTCCAT
The DNA here is from genome assembly GCA_007258455.2 of Sequoia sempervirens. Classification (NCBI taxonomy): domain Eukaryota; kingdom Viridiplantae; phylum Streptophyta; class Pinopsida; order Cupressales; family Cupressaceae; genus Sequoia; species Sequoia sempervirens. The sequence continues at coordinate 223,691,170 of VDFB02256132.1, read as the reverse complement.
TTCATATTGAATTACAACTATTAAATTTGTCCTTTTATAGCAGTATTAGTTGGCTATTTTAATTGGTTCCTTTGAAAAAAATTGTGGTCTTTCCTTTTATTTCATGTATTCTTTGGATTCTTCATTTGGTTAAACAAGTTGAGCATAGGTCTAGGTAATAGAGTGGTCATATGGAGTGGCTCTCTACAGGCCTGGGGCCCGCAAGTGGCTGCCAGGTGAGCTAGTAGCTGAGTTAGAGTAAAAAAGTGATAACTAAATAAAATTAATGGGGTAAAACACTAATAAGATAATGAGTCCTCGTGCATGGCCTTGAGCGCTTGTAAAGGCTAAGGATGCATTCGAGAATGCCCATCCATTTGCGGGGCGTTGAGTCATCTGTCTACAGGGCGTGGATTCAGGCATGATTGAGTCTCCTCATCCCTATTAGAAGTGTACTTGATTCCATGTGGTGCCATCCCTCCGAGCATGCATGATGATAATCCATCTGATATGCACTCTATTATGTAGCCCTTGGTAGTCATGAGTAGTACCCGTAATGATATTGGATGAGCATTTCTTGTTGCGACATTGATTGTGTGCATTGCCTTCCATGTTTGATTCGTGATTGATGTGAGTGTTGGCCTTACCTTTCCTTTGTCTTGCTACCTTTTTTTGGGCCTTTTGACTATCTTTGAGCATGGTGGGGTGGCCTCTTTTGAGTCCACATGGTAGGGAGGTGTTGCCACCGCCATTGGGGACTGGTGTACAGGTTATTGGAGAACCAGCTGAAGTCATCCCCTCTTCTATATTTATCTTATCAGATGATGTATTTTATTCATAGCAATGATATTGTATTCATACTTATTCCTTTATACACATTATACTCTTTTGAGAGAGAGAAGGAAATCATAAATTTAATTAGAAGATATGTGATGATTATGTTTGGCTTACAGGTTTCGGTGTTGGTATCGGATTCGTGTGTACTATGATAATTATTTTATGGATTTCTTTTCTTATTATCATGCAAAATTTGAGCTATAGATGTATTTTCCTCCTTTATGTATCATGTTGTTAAGTTTCTAGCATAGCACAACTTGCTGTAATAATTTTTGTTGTTGTTGCTAAAGTTCTGGCACAATGTAGCTTGTTGTTCTGTGTTGTTCTGTAGAAGTTCTAGAGTAGTGCAGAAAGTTCTGGAGCAGTGCAAAAAGTTCTGGAGCAGTGCAAAAAGTTCTGGAGTAGAGCAGGAAGTTCCAGAGTAGAAGTTTTGGAGCAGAGGTTCTGGAGCAGTAGGTTTCAGAACATAAATTCTGGAGCTATCTTATTTGCTCATGTTTCATTTTTCTCTGGAGGGTAGATTAGTCCTCTCCCTTGGGTTGCATTAGGCCATACTTGGCCTTCTATGTGGTCCATATATGGTTCTGGAAACAACTTTTTGTGTATGTTATCATTTATGTTTATTTATTTTTTATATTGTCCTCATTTGGCTCTTAACCTTTGAGGTCTTATAGTGGGATGTTACATGGCGGATGATACAGATCCTCCTACCATTCTTGATCCTTTGATTTCATTGGCCAAAGATAAGGTACTCATTTTTTCTCTCCTTGTACCATTTTGAATTTTGACATTATTGCAACCTTTCAAGATGTTAGATGGGCATTGCAACATTTTTAGGTTAACTCCATGTGCCATGCAATACCTGAATCATTCCTTAATTTGTGAGAGGCTTTCCTTCAATCGCCTCTGATATGTTTCAACCGTTCATTGGTAATCTTTACATCATGTAGATGTTGCAAAGGTGGATTGAAGGGATAAAAACCAATAAAATGAACACAGTTTGATTCTTATTGTATAGGAAAATAATCACATGGGTAAAATGATGGGATTGAAACTAATGAAATGATGTTTGACATAGTACAAAACCCTTTTAACCGCAAAGTTTTCCCACAATCAAATCCCCTGACTTACTACCTTTTTTTTATAATTTTGATGAATTGTAAGAGAATAAACCTAAATAACTTGCACAGGAACATCAAATTTTTGGACTTATTCTAAAGATGAGTTTTGAACCATTTGGTGATGCTTCTGTGTATTTTTTCAAGTAGTTGTTTTCTTGCAAGTTTAATGGATGCCTTAAGTTTTGTTATTAATCATTAGTTTGAAAATTACCATTGCAGAAATTATCTTATGTGTTTGTGCCTTCAAAAGTTGAATTGGGAGGTGCTTGTAAAGTGAATGGGGACGATGATGTCATAGTTGGGAAACTTGTTGTGAAACATCAAGTTAGTAATTTTTGGATGTTAAGGCTTCCCAGTTGGATATCAAAGATATTTTCTCATCAACTTAATTTGGAATTTATGTATAAATGGATTCTTTAATGGTGTAGGTCTTTACTAAGACAACACATGAACCAAGGTTGACATTTTTGTTGTCCAAGTTAGATGGAATTCTTGGGCTTGGTTTCTAGGAATTTTTTGTTGATAATGTTGTTCCAATCTGGTTAGTGTTGATATCCTTTATTCTATAATGTCAACTTCATTCTATAATCTGAGCGTATCACCTTTCTTAAATTTTGAACAAGGTTCTAAAATCAAGGGTTCAATATGCATATTTCAAGCCTATGTTGAACAATCTGTTTAAGGAATTTTTTGACAAGGCTACAAAGTTTTAATTGATTTATCTTTTTGTTGTGTTTGGACTTTCTTTTGTAAACTTGCAATATACAATGCAATTTTATTCTTTCTGAATTGAGACTAATATTAATTTTGTTTTTTGTATTGAGGCACAACTTCATTCATGGTGAAAAATGCAGCACCCTGACGTTGCTCATATCAAATGGCACGTTGAATATAAAGGAGGAGATATTCTAGTTGGGTTATTGTTGACTACATTGAAGGAGAGAGCTTCATATATGGGACATGATCAACACTCTCCTTAGATTCTACATGTTAGAGCTTGCTCCAGGAAGATTGCCCATGTTGTAGAAGTTTTAAGAGATGAAATTAGGGGCATGTGCAAGCATTGAACTAGGGCTTCAAGCATGTGATTGAAAATAACAATTGTAATACTCTATTTCTAAGCTGTAACTAGAACACCTTTCTTTTATTAATAAAGTTCACCAATTTTTCCTTCTCAATGACTCTCTTATATTTGTGTGCAATTGATGATTGATGTGTATTTCTATTTTTTATGCTGAAATCCTTAAATATTAGTCAATTAAAGTGACTAAATATACTACTAAATGACATCAATTAATAATTAAATTGACTAAACATACTACCAATTAACAAAAATCAGTGTTAACAATGAATAAATATGACTAGATATATTACTAGTGAAATCGGTGAATAAAAATAACTAAATATACTACCAAATTGATCAAAGTGATGATTTAAATTAATGACTAAATACGCTACTAATGCATAGAAATCAGTGAGTAAAAATGACTAAATAAGTGACCAGTTAACAACAATCAATGACTAAATATATCAGTGAATAAAAAAATGTCTAAATAAGTGACCACATTACAACAATCAATGACTAAATCAACAACTAAATCAACAACTAAATAAGTGACCAGTTAAATATATTAGTGAATAAAAATAACTAAATGACCAGATTACAACAATCAATGACTAAATCAACGACTAAATATATTAGTGGAAAAAAAGTGACTAAATAAGTGATTAGATCACAACAATGAATGACTAAATCGACAACTAAATATGCTACTAAATCGATCAATAAACTACTAGTAGTCATGTGACCAATTGTTATATATGATTGGCAATAAACTACTAGTGGTCATGTGATCAACTATAGTCATTTATAAGAAGTTTTTAGTAGTTTTTTTAGCATTTTATTGTTTTTTCTGTACTAGTGAGTTATAATGAAAAAATCAAGAAGGAACCCCATAAATTTTCCTCAATCTAATTCATTTCTCCAAGGAGCACGATTGAAGGGGAATTAGTGGACCAAATCTAACAAAGCTTTCCTTTGCCAATTATTAGGTTGACCATCTAAGATAGGATGGAATCCACCCTCTTTCTAATAGAAACTACAAACAATTCAACTAACAGCCTCAGAACTTGCTATGCTATGGAACCTTCAAAAGAGATACTATTGTACACAATTTATTTACAAAATTGAAGAGTTTTGAGGCCTAGCTAGGGTCATAAGCAAGGAAAATCTATTGACACACACACACAACCATATATAATTTTCATGGACTTGAAACCTAAGGCTAATTTAATTATTTTCAGTGAGGCCAATTTATCCACTCTTATGTCTATATCAGGGCCTACTCTATTGTTTGACTGAACCAGTACTGCAAGGCAAGGCCTGGTTTCAATTCAACATTCTTTGGTGACAAAAGACTAATTTGGATATAGAAAAAAGACTCATTTTAAGTCCAACTACACAAACATTTCCTATTTTTTATCTCACTATTCATAATTTAAACAACATTGATTGCACATCATAATGGAAACAATAGTGCAATTATTCAAGTTTGTATGGTTGAATGCAAAGCCAACATTTACTATCAACTGAGATCGTATCATACATCTCTGATCAAAGCAGTGGAAGAGATTACATAGAAGTAGCCATGGATTTATATAGGCCATTCTTTTCTATTCCTACTACAATTTTGTAATATTTCTTTTTATTTCTAATAAAGCATTTTTCCTCATCAAATGCAACATTCATATGCTTTTTTTTCATTTGGAAAAGTGTTCTGGAACACCAATCAAGAAAAATTGTATTTCTCCAAACATAAAATTCCAATCTCAACCTGCAAACTAAAGATACACTGTCTTCATATTTCCTTATTCTTCTACTTGTTATTACCAAAGGCAACTGTGATTCTTTTTGAGATACATTGCTCATCTTCATTTTTGAAAACACCGTTCTTGACATTTATGAAGTAATTGTGCTCAGTTGGTAAGGACTACCCACTGCACTATCCATAATACTAAGATATCCTTTTGAACACCTCTTTCACTCATCATAAATAGATTTCCACGTGCACATACCTTACAATTGTGCTTTTAGAACTCATAGACATGAATTGAAACAACCAAAGATGCCATGTTACAAACCTAAAAATATTGAAACTTAGTGTCAAAAAGGGTGTATGTGAACAAGTTGAATGCATTGGTGATACATTCCATAGCACTGCATGATGTTAGGGATTCTTGGTCAACTATTAAAAACCTATGTTGTAAGAAATACAATATATTTGTTCTTGGCTGCCTCCCTTATGGTTTGTTTTCTATTTTTTTAAACTAATGTTGGACGCCACTTTTACATCCATTCAAATATTACCTCAAATCTATCATCTGTTTGTCTTAATCCTTGGCTTGGATTACCATGAAAAATCCTCCAATAAATTCTTCCCTCTTATTTTATCCAATTTCATTTTTTACCACTATGAGTATGTGTGCTCACCCATTTTTTGTTAAGGAATTCTGTTGCACCTCTCCATTTTGCAATTAAGTATAGTTCAATGGAATTTTAACAAGAAAAAGATCATTTATAAAAAAATTAATTTGCAATTCTTTTCAAGTACCTTTCAAGAAACCTTTCTTTTGCTTCTATTCCAAACGAACTTCATAGTTGTCACACAACTCTTTGGAAGAAAACGTTAAGGTATTTTTATAAAGCATACAAATATTTGATTAACTGAATAATTTAGTTTGAATTTCATTTTTCCATACATTCCTTGCTATTTTCTAAAATTAATAAAATATAGTTCCAATTGTTAACCACTATATACTTCTAATCCAATATAGTTTTATAGGAGTACTGTAGCTATGTCTTCATTATTGAATACAAATGCAATCAATCTTATGAATGATGGGAGTCTAGGCTTGGATCCTCATCTCCAAGTATTAACTACCTCAAACTTTGGTCATGGTCTTGAGAGAAACAATCAATATCAAATCGATCTTTTTGACGGAGAGCATAAACAAAGAGCATCATTACCAAAAACGTACAACCACTATATAACTTCTAAGAAAAATAACGAGGGATCTATAATACAAGTAACAAAATATAATTGTCCCATCATTTGTAGTTCAAGGTTAGTATGCAAGTTCAATACTATTTCTATACCTTATAATTAACTTTCCAACTTCTACAATATATTACTAATTATATTTTTATTTACAATTAGGTAGGTGGATTGTCATTTCACAACTAGAGCTTGCATGTAAGGATCATGCCATCATTGGTGAACCTTTCTTCTTATTTCCATAGCAAGAGGAAAATCTACAAAATGATGCTACAGATACATTTGATTATCTTGTATCACCAACAACCCCAAACTCTAATAGAATGTTGTTTGGCATAGACCCATCTCAATCTAGGAAGGATGTATCTATTAGCATTAGTCCTATCAAAAGTTCTAACCATTTTCAAACAAGGTGGACTATCAATGGCCATGTAACTATGAAAAAATAAATCCACTAGTACACCAATCAAAAGGGAAGTGGACAAGTTTTCAGCTTTGATATTATAGATAGTGAACACATAGAAACACGTGTCACTTGCTTCAATGAAGCCAAAGATATTCATTATGCAAACATTAATATTGTATCTATATATTCATTATCTGGTGGGACCATTAAATCTGCTAATAAGCTTTACAAAAAACTAAATAGTGGAATAGAAATCACCTTAATGGTTGAATCAAAGGTGACACTTTGTGAAGATGACCTCTCTATTCCAAAATGCCAATTCTCTTTCACACCTATCAAGGAAATTATGAGTAAGAGCAATAATTTAGTTGATGTTATTGGAATTGTTGGTTGCGTAGATCCAAGCTCTACAATAAGGAGGAGGGATGGTACAAATGTTTTGAGGCAGAGCATACAAATATTATATATGTCTGCATCAACTATAGATGTAACTTTATGGGGATCAACAACTCGGAAAGAAGGCACAAAACTTCAACACATGTACCACTCAGAACAAACCATTGTTCTAGCTACTAAAAATGGACATGTTTTTTACTATAATGGAAAGGAAATAAGCACATTAGTAACTTCACACCCATCCATAGACCCTGATATAGAAGCAAAACAACTTAAAACTTGGTATGCATAGAATGGGGCTAATATTGTACCTTCCTCCACAAAGCTTGATGATATTCCTCCTATTATCAAAAGAATGATAATTAGCAACATTCAAGAGAAATCAACAAAAATAATACAACCCATCCAATTCATTGCAAAGGAAACAATACTATTCATCAAATCTAACTCCTATTATCTAGCTTGTCCTCTTCAATCAGAGAGAAAACAATGTAAGAAAAGGGTTATTCAAAATGAAGAAGATAAATGGTATTTCTCAAAGTGTGCAACAACATTTGTAGATTGTAATTATATGTACATACTTCAAGTCAAACTAGAGGATCACGCAGATATAATATGGGTAGTTGTATTTGATGAGATAGCAACAAAAGTCATGGGTATGTCTGCACAAGATCTATATACACTGCAATTCAATCATGAGGCAAAAAAAAGTACTGAAGATGTAATAAGAAGTGTTCTCCTTACACAATTCTTATTCACACTATCATACAAAAATGAGACATACAATAATGAAGAGTGCTTGAAAGAAAAAATCATTAAAGTTGATAAGATAGATTTTATTGCAGAGAGAAATTTCTTACTTTCTAAAAGCAATGAGATGTGGAATGATACGAACAACTGGGACTACATTCCTTATTTTATATGAAATAGTGTATATATTCTTGTACTTGTAAATATTATTTTATTGTTATATCTATCAAATAAAACGGAGTTTGAATAAAAAATGCTTCACCCTTTTTTGTAAGTGAGTATTTGAATTATTGTTTAAGGAAAAATCTTACACTGTTTACATTTTCAATTTACTGGTTTCAAATCTTCATTTTCTATGTATATAAAATTGTATGTGCTCTTTATCTCTAATGACATAAAATAGTAATGTCATAAGAATCATGGTTTTCAATTTCAGCACCATCATTGTCCACACTTTTCATATCCTATTCACTTTTAAGTACAGTCATCAAAATTTTATTTTTATTTCTTGTCCCAGATAATCTTGATTCCTTTCAACACAACACAGTAGTTTGCATGTTAAATTTCAAACATTTTCTTTGCATTTTTTTGTATATATTGTTTTCTCAGTGCGTCATTATGTAACAACAATTTCACTTCTGAGATATAGAGTAAAAATAAATGAAATCACATGTTTTCTTTGTCAAGGGAAATGTATGGTGAATATCCTATGTCTTTCAAATAAGTGTGCAAACAAAATAAGACATAATTGATTGGATCTTATTTTCTACTATACAATTATTTTTTTTATGTGCTTTTTACTTTTTACATGTGGATTACCCTAAAAAAGAGACTAATTATTTGATTCTTAAATGAAGCCTTTACATTTCCTTTCTACGAAAGGAATTTATTGCTTGACAATAGGTTCATGAACTTCATGAAAATTAAGATTGGTTTAAAAGGTCATCCTCGCAAATGCTCTTTGGTCTAGAATTATAATGGAAAATAAAAAGATTTCTAGGAGAATAAAAAAAGTATTCAATTGTCCAACATATGTTGTTCCACAAGTATCCCTGCATAAAATTTTCCATAATTGCAAATTAACCCTGACATTAAATCCACCAAAGAAAATACTATTATAGGTGTTACTTTCCACATAAATCTATTCAAAATGCAATGACTACCATGAGATTTTTATACTTGCACATTCTTTTGTATTGAGTGGCCTACCATGGCTTGCAAATGGACAGTCGTCCTTGCAAGGAAATTTATTTCATGGGGGCCATTAGTAGTCCCAATGAATGCAATCCTCAAAGTAGATTCAACACCACCATCAATATCACTGAAGGACACAATATTATGTGACCAGTAGCGGAAGAGAGCGCTTAAAGCCATAAAAGAAAGTGCTACAGTAATTGCAACATGAAATCTGAGACCCCATTTCTGTCTTTTGTGAAGGCTAAGCATTTCTTAAACACAAAAAAAAAAATAGAGAATTTCACAGGCTTGTATCACACATAACATCTGCACAATTAATGAAATGATTTAACATATATTATGTCCATCAGATTCAACTGTCACTAGGGCTACAAATGCTATTATTTGCATGATGTTAAAGAAAGTATACTAATGGTGTACATAGCAAAAGTACACATCAAATATATGGGTTGAAGTTAAAAAAAAATCTTCTTTTTATTATATACTTGTATATTCCATGAAATGTACATCAACTTGGTAACAACCATTAATGCAAATGCAATCCTTTTCATTGTCTAAAGGTGAAGTGTTGGTTTCTCTCATGGGTTACAACATTGGGAACTATAAAATAACCCTACAATTTGGTAAAGGAAAAGTTATAGAAAGAACACAAACATTTAAATAATCTTTTAAAAAGGAGTTTTCTAGACGTGAAATCATCAAGCATTGACTTCAATGACAATATCTAATCACAAGTATGTGGAATTAAGTGTTACTAGAATTAGAAAGCAAGAGAATATTATGGGGGATCAATAAAGGAAAATATTCTATGTATGTATAGTTTATCTAAATATTTTTGTCTATGAAAAGCTAATATAAATATCAATGTCCTCAAGGTCATACTCAGAAGATGCACTACTTCAATCTATTTCTATCTATGAGAAGCTAATATAACCTATACTTACTAGCAATTTATTTTGACGTCAATATATTATTTTCTAAGCTTTTTGTAACTACAAAACTATAAATATTGGTTCTATGGTTTTATCTATTGATTCATATTTGTTTCTTTATGTAGAGATGTTTTGAATTGTGAAATAAATTTAACATTTACTTGGTGGTTTTAAGTTTTAATTTTCTTTATTCTTGAAGTGATTTTATGGTGTTGTAGGTAATAGGGTTCATGAGCACATAATTTGTCAGAAGCTTGGAGCTCCCGTTCCTTGTGATCTGGATGCAAATTTCAATACTAGCTGACACTAAGTAAGTTTTGAAAGTATTATTTTCATTTACTCAATCCTCTTACAATTTTAAAGCTACTATTGTGTATAATTGGCCAATGTCCTATAATTTCATTTCTTAGAGTTATTTTCTATCTTTGTACAGTTTTTAAATATTGGAAACACCACCCTTATTATTTTATTCTCAATAAGGAAGAGCTACAAGACCTCAATTTTTTTCTTCTTTAAAATTCCTCAATTCAAACTACCAAATTCAGTACACCCACACACACAAAGAAATACCATTTTTTTGCTTAATTTGGTTTGAACAACCATGCAAAATCACAATCATATTTTTCCTGAAACTACTCCTAGAAGAAACCCTTAGAAGGAAAATCTAGAGATAGACCTACAACCTTGCTTCAAACTATCTCCATCCAACTATGAATATCCTTAAACACTGATTTCTTCCCCAAAAGTCTGCACAAAAATGAAGTGCTTGCTTGCTTCGTGGAAGAATATTTTAAACAATCTACATGAAGGACCAAATCTAGGGTTTTGACTAAGAATGAAATGGAACATATCCAAAGAAAAAAGAACCATTGAATTCTAGCGAGAAGCATCTAAACATTTAATTTTTATTTGTTAATGATTTACTCAGGTATTCTGTAACGCTCCACCAAGCAACCCTAGGGGAAGTTGTAATTAACTACTCAAACACAATAATTTTTTTTTATTCAAGTACAATTAACATGCAAGTTCACTACCCATTTCCCACAACCCCTAAGGTTACGAGACTGAGTTTACTTAAACCCAAACATAAAACATGAATTGAAACCACAACATTTAATTACTTAACAAATTAAATACACATACATTCCATACATGATAAAATTACATCAAAGGCATAAGAGATACCACATGATTCCAATAATATAATTTACAATATGATTACAACAGTCATTCCCTGAATGAGGTAACTCCAATAAACAAGGTTACAAATTACATCTTCCACCTCGATACAAATGAGGGGTAATAAATTACAATAACAACTGAAATGAATAAACATAAAAAGTAACTGGATCCCACGAGCTCTCCAACTGGAAATCTCATCCACACAAACAAGAAGACGACCCAATGGATTAAGGTGCATGTTCCACCCAACCATGTGATACCCGAAGGCTCACCCCCTGTGCTAGGAGATAGTAAAAGGAATCCTATACAAGACCATCAAAAACTAGACACAGGCTAACTCACATTGACACAACCAATCACTTGAACCACACAACCATATGAATAACACAAGTACAACTCTAACATCACTGACATAAGTCACACTACTTCTAGAAATAAAACAAATCGAGGATGATAAGAATACCATACACATAAAACCAAATACCAACTGTTGTCGTAGAAAGAGTGTCATCACATAGCTCGACATAGGATATCCTCTGGGAATCTTCATAGGCTCCGACCCCCACTATTGATTGTCCTGGTGGCCTCAACCGAATCTCGACACCCATACTCACTCATGCGGAATCAAATACCTCTTGTAAAGACAAGATAGATGACCTTGCCATTCCAGGCCTTCCCACTCATCCCAAGCCTATACGAGCACTCGCGTCCATGAGTGAGGCTCAATTATCTTAATTAATGTGAAATACTATCTAACTTCTAAGTACATTGATTTAGTTATCACTTGATTAAGCCACCTCTGAAGGTTATCCAGTTTACCTCTTTGGGCTCTGGCCCCTAACAGAAGCCACTCTTCTACTTGATAACATACCAAAAAAAACCAATCACCAAGAGAATCCCAAGTGCATACCAACAAGATAAAACCACTCCAACTCTAGGAGGAACACATAATGAAAACTCACTCCAAATATTGGAGACAACAAAAGTCAAACCCCTCTCCAAAAACTGGAGGCAACAAAACACCTAATCCACTCCTTCCAAAGGAGGCACAAATCACATAACCCACTCCTAAACCAAGGAGGCACAAACCACATAAACTTTTCATAATACAAAGGAGGCACAAACCATCCCCATTCGTGAAAACTAGGTAAAAAAAAAGGATACAACTATACGCCCTACTCAAGGCAATACAACGGTTGACTAACAAATACAACAACCCCAAAAGTTAAACCCCTTATGGAAGACTTAACAACCCTTCTAATCAACTTCCCCAAAGTGAAAACAGAAGAAGTGTACATTCAAGAAGGGCAATCAAACATGAATTAAATCTGTATTTGGATTTCCTAAATCCACTTCCTTCATTAACATTCAGTAATTTATTGCCTTAATAAAAATGACTTAATAACGTCTCTTTCAGACAAAAGATGAAATTTAAACCATATGTTCAATTCCTTAATTGCTTTTAAATAATAATAAAATAAAACACTTACTTCTTCTACTCAGAACAAATCAATAAATCATTTCTTCTTTTCGAATAATAATAATAATAATAACCATTTCTTCTTTTCAAGATAAATCATTTAAAAAAAAACAATTAATTCCTTTTTCCCAACATCAAGAGTGAGAGAGAGATCATGACAAAAGGACAACTGACAATTCAATAATCTACTTTAGGATTTCTTAAATCCAAGCAAGGCGATAGCATATTGCATGTAATCAAATAAAATAATTAACATCGTTTGCAGCTACTCAAAAGTAATTAAAATTACAATTGCAATATTGAGGAATTTAAAAATAATAATTTAACTCCCTATTTCTCCAATTACCCATGATAATCAAAATCAACTTTTCAAGTAAAAACATTTATTATAAAATCAATTTTATTTCTCTCTATGATTATAGAATAATCATTTAAAAATCTATATATTTAAATATTTAAAAAACCATTTAAATATATGCCTAAAAACAAATATATCAATTTTTATATTCCAAAAAATTTAAAACTAATTCCCTATTATTTAACATATATATAATATATATTTAAATAATAAAATAAAATATTTATTTAAATTAAAATATATTATATATATATATATATAATTTATACATATTATATATTTATAATTTATACATATTATATATTTATAATATATAAATATTATAATATATAATATATATATATATTATAAAATATATATAATATAAAATAATTTTTAATAAATATAATAATTTTAAAAAATGAAATTAAAAAAAAAATCTTAAAAAAAAAAACAAAAAGGGCTAAACCCTTGTTGGCCCCACGTGCCATCAAAGGGGAGAATGACGCAGCCAAGGCTATGCCCAACCTCCCCTGTGGAGGCCGACACTGCCTATGGCAGCACCCCTCCATGGGGCGCGGCTGTGTGTAGCCTTGGGCTGCGCCCCCCCACAAACATAACAATGAAAAATTTAATTTATAGTTTTTTTTTTTAATAAAAACTAAAATAACACAACCTGCCCTGCTTGCACAAAATTTTATGTGTAGAAAATTTTCAAAAAATAAAGTTTTCCAAATGTTCAAAATACATTCAAAATATATATATATATATATATAGACATATGTTAAAAATATACCTAAATTCCCATTTATAGACAAATTGTGCAACTTCTCAACAAATTTTTTGCCATAAACTAATTTTCTCCACACAATTTCTTGGTTCAAATTTCAAATTTGATAAGAACCATTTCAAATCCAAAACAAAGGTTTTCAAATTTCATTTTGTTTCTCTCATTTTCTATTGTTGAAATTGAAGATTTCTGTTGCAAGTTTTGATTTTCAGCAAACATTCTAACTTTCTTCAAGATTTAAACAGGGTTTCAAAACAAAGATTTACAAGCAAGTTTTAAATTGAAAAAGCTGATTTCCAAACAATAAGCAAGAAGAACCTGTGATCTGAAGTTTGATGAAGAGTTTGAAGAAGATAGTTGAGCTTCCTGCAAGAAGATTTTCCAAAGCTTTTTCCAAATCCTCACCCAAAAACCAAAGTGCATCAACAAATCATGAAGAACTCCCTTCCTTTTTCTCACAGCCAAATTTTGAGAATGAAAAGCCCTCCCTATTTTTTCCCCTAATTTGGTCAAATACGCTAAAAATATCCTATCCACCATAGTTATTGCTCCTCTTTCTATTTTGGAGATATTTTATTTTTTTAAAACTAAAAACAATTTTCTTTCAACATGACTTTATTTCTTTATTTCATTTTTTTAAAATTTCTATTTCAAATGAATTTGAATGCATTTTTTAAACATTTTCACTTTAACACAAACAAAGAATTTAACTTTTGAACAAAAATCTTCTTCTTCCAAAAACTTTAACACTTTTTTTTAAAATTTTAATTTAAACAAAGAATTTAACACTTATAATTTCCAATTGAACAACTTGACTTAATCCCACACAATTAATTTAAATAATCAATAAAATAAATCTAATCCAAGATTAGATTATTTTATTAATTAAATTAAATTAATTATCAAAATAAATAACATTTCTAACATTACAACCAGATATATTTAATCATCAATTTAACTACACAAGCCATTTATTTACCTTTTTCAACTTGAAATTAAATAAATCAAGGAAAGATGAACAATAATAAGCAACTTAACCCGACTAAAACCCGACGAAACACTATGACTAGGGTGATGACTTGGCACGGAAAACCTAGCTACTATCTCCCAATCGATTACCATTGGTCAATGGACACGTTCAAACCTGTGAAATCAGGTGGAGTCGATGTCCTGTACCTGTCAACCTATGAACAAAGAGTATATCAAACATGCATATATATGATATAATAAAACATACTGTGAAGAGGAAATCTCAGAATCGTAGGGTGCTCGCAAGCGAGTGATACAATCCCGTCCCCTTCACCAATACAAACTTTCTAACTTACGAGTCTAACATCAATAATATAATCAAAAGCATAGAGCATCTTTAATTAAATATCTACTAAGCTAATTCAAAATAGGCCATAATGATAACATCAAAGTAAAATACCATCACATCAAAATATAACATTCACATCGCTTAACAATTTGCGATCAAATAGTAACCAAGTACCATAGTCAAAGTAATAGCAGAACAAAGCATAATAAAGAAAACACTGTCTGATCAAAAGAGCCAAAAATGGAGGGGTGCTACATATTCTAGAATAAACATTCCTTGCATTTAGCTTGCTCAAAATTAATCATGTGATGTAGAGTATGGTCTGTGTTTTGCAACATTGAATTTTGTTGTTCATAGAACCTTGAGATTTGTGGCAACCCCTATAATTTATTTTTAACAATTATTTTCCAACCCCTATAATTTCATATGTAGATGTACAAAAAAATAGTTATGTATTAGTCCATTTTTTTACTCATGACTATTAGTAATCATGCCTACTATTTTGAATTATAGATGATGGACACTAGCAACAAAAAAAGTCAAACTGAACCCAATCATAAAAAGATATAAAGTTGTAAAAGAAGTCAAGAGTACTATTCTCATCATAAAAAGGAAATTAGTGCTCATCGCCACCTACAAAACATATAGAAACAAAGACCAAATGGAATAGATACTACACCAACAAACAACAACAATAACTTCATGACCACATCAAAAAAATTTAAAACAGAATAGTGTTGGAATATGTGCCTCAATCCTTACTGACATGAAACTCCTAAAGGGAAAAGTCGTTGTGACAGTGTTCATGTCTGGGTGACTAACAGTTCTGATGCTCTTGAAATGATCCTATCGTTGTGATAGGGTTGAAGTCTTGCCGACAAAGTCTATCGCTGTGACTTTGTGTTTTGGGCATAACCTTTTAGTGAATGGTTTTCTTCGGGCATTAGTGTGATCTAATCGGGCTAGCTCACGAGTGTCGGGGAGAAGTCCCAACGAATGGTGTAATTCTCGCCGACGTCGGGCTAATGCTAGGGCTTCGGTGAGATGTCCCAGCGAGTATGTAATGTCTCACCGACAATGGCTGCTCTCGGGTGTCAAGGTGAATGTCAAAGTAATTCACGGGTCGCGGGGAGATGTCTCAGCGATGAAGCTAAGTTTTTCTGACAGATTGTATCCTCGTGGTGACTTCGTGGTGACAAAAGACTTTGCTGAGAAGTCTTAGCGAAAGTCATAAGTCACGCCAACAGAAGTCTTCGGGTTATATTTGGGCGCTTGGAGAAACGTCTTGGCGAAGGGCTTATGTCTTGCCGACTCGGTAAGACATGATGGAGCTCGGTGAAACGTCACGATGAGAGTCATGAGTCTTGCCGATAGTAAGTCTTTGGTAAGACTTAGGGAACTCGAAGAAAGGTCACGGAAATAGGCACGAGTCTTGGCGACAATGTGACTTTCGGTGGAAGTTTTGTTAAGGTATGACGTCTCATTGAAACCATGGGAGTCTTGCCGATAGGTGAAAGGCTTCAAAGTAGCACAAGGTTGTCGGTAGAAGGTCTTGGAAAAGATGAAGAGTCTTGCCGATGGAATGTCTGATCAACTGTGATTTATACATTTGATATGAGTCTCACCGTTAAGGGAAACCTTTGTCGATAGGATCGAAGTGGACATCTATGGTTTCGTTGTGACTTATACATTTGTTATAGCTTCTTGCCGACTCGTGGAAGCTATAGCGATATCGATATGAGGACTTTGTGGCATCGGGGATACACTATGAGTGTCTCACTGATATGCCAACAAAGTCGAATGCCATTGACTGTGTGATCATCCTATGTGGCATCCTGCTAGTCGAATTAGAGGAAGGAGTTTTTTCAAACTGAAGTTGATTATTTTTTGTAACTGTTGCAGCGCTGAAAAAAATAGCATGCAAGGAAAAATCAAGACTCGAATGGAAATTGTCTATGGTTGGCATTGGCGGATAAGGATGCACAAAAGATTTAAAGCAGATGGGATTCTGTTTTGTATATGATGAACAAAGCGAGAGAATAAAAATAGTGAAGAGAGCATTGTCAGGAACTGGTTTTGAATAGTGAGAATAAGCTACTGTGACTAACACTAGAAAGTTGTCTTTCTGATTGTATGTAATTTTGTTACTGTAATACAAAGAGATACAACTTGGTGTGGTGGGTTTTTTCCTGAAAGGGTTTCCCACATAAAATCTGTTGTTTGATTTGTCTTTGTGTATTTTCTCTATTTCTGTTATTCCTTCATGTGTGTCTTAATTGGACTGTAGTTAGAAAATTAAAAGTATTGTATGCTTACTCCCCTGTGGTTTTGACATTAGGAAAGTTGTTTCCACACCTCTACTTTCCTTACAAGTGGTATCAGAGCCTGGCCAGTTGTGTTCTCCTTGTGAGTGGGTTGGGTTTTTGTGTCAATTCTTTTCTAGTGGGAGTTTTGTAGATTTCTTTTAATTTAATTACAAATTAAGATGGCGAGCACATCCAGTAGGATGGATATAGAGAAATTCAATGGAAGCAATTTTGAGCTATGGAAACTCAAAATGGAAGATTTGTTAGTAGACCGAGATCTTTGGACTGCTGTGTCTAGAACAATGCCTCAAGGCATGAAGCAAGAGGATTGGGACCTTGCAGATAGAAAGTCTAAAGGGTTGATAAGGCTCTATTTGGTAGACTCTATTCTTTTGAACACGCATGAAGAAAAGACTGCATCCTCCTTGTGGAAAAGATTAGCATCTATTTATCAAGGCAAGTCCTTGGTGAACAAGTTGTTCTTGAGGAAGAAACTATACTCTTTGAGGATGCAGGAAGGAGGGTCTGTTGCTGGTCACTTAAATGCTTTCAACATGTTGATTGTTCAGCTGACATCTGTTGGTGTAAAGATTGAAGATGAAGATCGTTGCATGTTGTTACTGTGTTCTCTGCTTGATTCTTGGGATCATCTAGTGATGGCCATTGGGAGTACAACATCCACATTCAAGATGGAAGATGTTGTTGCTTCTCTGTTATCAGAAGAAATGAGAAGAAAATCTTCTGAGATGAAAAAGGAGGCTCTGGCTGTTAGAGGTAGATCAAAGGAGAAAGGCAAGAAGAAGGACAAGAAGTCCAGATCGAAATCAGAAGGGAGATCAAAGTCTCCTAGCAAGAAGTCAAAGGTGAAGTGCTGGAACTGTGGCAACCTGGTCATCTTCGAAGGGATTGCAAGGAGGAGAAAAAGAAGAAGAAGAACTCTTCTGGAATGATTCTTCTTAGAGTGATGCAGATGCCTTCATTGCAGCTTTGGCTACACGGGCATCCGATGATGTCTGGCTGATTGATTCTGGAGCATCTTTCCACATGACATCTCATAGAGAATGGTTCACGAAGTATGAAGAATACAATGGTGGAAAGGTATACTTGGCAAGTGACTCATCTTTGGAAATTGTTGGTCGTGGAAGAGTTAGAATTCAATTCCCTGATGGAAGAGTGAATGGAATCAATGTTGTGATGCACATACCAGGTCTGGCTCGAAATCTACTTTTCGTAAGTAAGCTCAATGATATCGGAGTGCAGGTCATGTTCTCGGGAAATGGTTGCAAGATGACTAGAGGCTCTATGGTGCTGGCTAGGGGTGCTCAAATTGGTACTCTGTACAAGCTGGATGCACAAGCTATTCAATGCAATAGTGTCTCTGCAAAGTCACTTAAGGCTGCTCATGAAGAAAAGAAGGAAAACGTTCCTGATGGTGTAAACTCCATGGAGATTAAACTTCCAGTAGAGAAGACTATGCTTTGGCATCATAGGCTTGGCCACATTGGTGAGAAATTAAACTTGTAACCAGTATTGTAACCTTGAAAGACTATGTTTCTTTAGTGCATCATAAGGCTATGGTCCACATTGGTGAATGAAAGGAATTTCTAAAAACCTTGAAAAATAAAAACCTGGATAGAAAGGGCTTGAAGAGTTGCTAAGCCTTGAAATTTGATTTCTGTTGAGAACATTGCATATATGGAATAGCATAGCACCGTGTTTCTATATATTTAGTTCCAAGTCTTTCTCACAAAATCTTCTAGCAGTCCTTAGACACCTTGAATTAATATACGAGTTCTATGATGATCAGCCTTATGAAGGTCCTAAAGTCTAAAGGTATGGGTTTTCTGTCTATGTCTATGAATCTAGTGAAAGAGGCATTTAAAATGTCTAATTCAAACTCTTGGTTGGAAGCCATGAATGAAGAAATGACATCATTAGAAAATAATGACACCTGAATTTTGGTTCCATTGCCTAAAGGCAGAAAATCTGTAGGCTGCAAATGGATATTCAAAAAGAAAATAGGTCTAGATGGCAGTGTAGAAAAATATAAAGCAAGGCTGGTTGCAAAAGGTTATTCCCAGGTAGAGGGGATTGACTATGGAGAAATCTTTTCTCCTATAGCTAAGTTGACATCCATTAGATTTCTTTTGTCACTTGCATCAGCATATGATTTAGAGATTGAACAGATGGATGTGAAAACAACGTTTCTTTATGGTGATCTTGAAGAAGAAATTTATATGTCCCAGCCGGAGCACTTCGTGGAAAAAGGTAAAGAAAGACTGGTATGCAAGTTAAAGAAATCTCTGTATGGTTTAAAACAATCCCATAGAATCTGGTACCAAAAGTTTGACACGTTTGTTTTGTCATTGGGATTTGTAAGATCAAAATGTGATCACTGTGTGTATTACAAAGCTGAAAGTGATCAAATACTTATTATTACTCTCTATGTTGATGATATGTTGTTCATAGGCAATAGTAAGCTAATGATTTCTGGTCTTAAGTCTCAGTTGTCTGCAAAGTTCGAGATGAAAGATCTTAGTGCAGCAGGGTACATTCTAGGAATGGAAATAACTAGGGATAGAAAGAACAGAAAGCTTTGGCTCAGTCAAAGTAAATATGTCATGACTGTTCTAGAGAGATTTTGTATGATTGAATGCAAGCAGCTAGTTGTTCCAGTTACACAGGGAACGAAGCTATCTATTGAGGATTGTCCAAAATCTTCTTCTAAGATGGAGGACATGACTAGTGTGCCTTATGCAAGTGCAGTTGGCAATCTCATGTATGCTATGGTCTATACAAGGCCAGACATTGCCCAAGTAGTGGGAGTTCTTAGTCGTTTTATGGAAAATCCTGGAAGAACACATTGGGATGCTATGAAGAGAGTGTTTAGATATCTGAAGGGCACTTTAGACTATGCATTGTGTTACCATGGTAACTTGGTTGAATCACTGAAGACTCTCAGCATTCAAGGTTATGTGGATTCTAACTGGGCAGGGGAAATTGACAGCAGAAGATCCACTAATGGATATATTTTCATGATGAATGGTGGTGCAGTGAGTTGGATGAGCAAGCGGCAGGCTGTAGTCGCTTTGTCTACTACAGAGGCAGAATACATGGCAGCCACGCATGCCTGTAAAGAATAAATCTAGTTAAAACATTTTTGTTCTAACATTGGCTTTGATGCAGAAAATATTACTATCTACTGTGACAGCCAGAGTGCTATATGTTTGGCAAAGAATCCTACTTGCCATGCCAGGACGAAACATATAGATGTACAATATCATTTTGTACGAGATATGGTGGAGGATGGGAAGGTCTCTTTGGAGAAAGTGGATACTCTTGAGAATGTTGTAGATGCATTGATGAAGCCTATGAGCACAAACAAGTTCAGTTGGTGTGCCAGTTCGATGGGCCTCTTGGCCCATGAATTTCAATAGTTTTGTTATGCTCTGGAGGTGTCAGTAAGATCTTCGTCAAGTGGGAGCTTGTTGGAATATGTGCCTCAATCCTTACTGACATGAAACTCCTAAAGAGAAAAGTCGCTGTGATAGTGTTCATGTCTGGGCGACTAACAGTTCTGATGCTCTTGAAATGATCCTATCACTATGACAAGGTTGAAGTCTTGCTGACAAAGTCTATCGCTGTGACTTTGTGTTTTCGGCATAACCTTTTGGCGAATGGTTTTCTTCGGGCGTCAGTTTGATCTAATTGGGCTAGCTCACGGTTGTTGGGGAGAAGTCCCAGTGAATGGTGTAAGTCTCACCGACGTCGGGCTAATGCTAGGGCTTCGGTGAGATGTCCCAGCGAGTATGTAATGTCTTGCCGACAATGGCTGCTCTCGGGTGTCAAGGCGAATGTCAAAGTAATTCACGGGTCACGGGGAGATGTCTTAGTGATGAAGCTAAGTTTTGCGGATAGATTGTATCCTCGTGGTGACTTTGCGGTGACAAAAGACTTCGCTGAGAAGTCTTAGCGAAAGTCATAAGTCACGCCGACAGAATTCTTCGGGTTATCTTTGGGCACTCGGAGAAACGTCTTGGCAAAGGGCTTATGTCTTGCCGACTCGGTAAGACATGATGGAGCTCGGTGAAACATCACAACGAGAGTCATGAGTCTTGCTGATAGTAAGTCTTCGGTAAGACTTAGGGAACTCAGAGAAAGGTCACGGCGATAGGCACGAGTCTTGGTGACAGTGTGACTTTCGGTGGAAGTTATGTTTCAGTATGATGTCTCATCGAAACCATGGGAGTCTTGCCGATAGGTGAAAGGCTTCGGAGTAGCACAAGGTTGTTGGCAGAAGGTCTTGGCGAAGACAAAGAGTCTTGCCGATGGAATGTCTGATCAATTATGATTTATACATTCGATATGAGTCTCGCCGATAAGGGAAACCTTTGCTGATAGGATTGAAGTGGACATCGATGGTTTCGCTGTGACTTATACATTCGTTATAGCTTCTTGCCGACTCATGGAAGCTATAGCGATATCGATATGAGGACTTTGTGGCATCGGGGAGACACTGTGATTGTCTCACCGATATGCCAACAAAGTCAAATGCCATTGACTGTGTGATCATCCTATGTGGCATCTTGTTGGTCGAATCAGTGGAAGGAGTTTTTTCAAACTAAAGTCGATTATTTTTTGTAACTGTTGTAGCGCTGAAAAAAATAGCATGTAGGGAAAAATCAAGACTCAAATGGAAATTGTCTATGGTTGGCATTGGCGGATAAGGATGCACAGAAGATTTAAAGTAGATGGGGTTCTGTTTTGTATACGATGAACAGAGCGAGAGAATAAAAATAGTGAAGAGAGAGCATTGTCAGGAACTGGTTTTGAACAGTGAGAATAAGCTACTGTGAATAACACCAGAAAGTTGTCTTTTTGATTGTATGTAATTTTGTTACTGTAATACAAAGAGATACAGCTTGGTGTGGTGGGTTTTTTCCCGAAAGGGTTTCCCACGTAAAATCTATTGTTTGATTTGTCTTTGTGTATTTTCTCTATTTATGTTATTCCCTCATGTGTGTCTTAATTAGACTGTAGTTAGAAAATTAAAAGTACTATATGCTTACTCCCCTGTGGTTTTGATGTTAGGAAAGTTGTTTCCGCACCTCTGCTTTCCTTACAAATAGATGCACTATCAAACTTACAAACATGCACTATATGTAAGGAATGCTACCCTGACATGCTTGTTCATTCATCAAAGAATAATTGTATTTGTAAATGATGTTTCAATGAGAAAGGTGTTCATCGATTTTCATCACATAATAATATGGACCCAAGACAACAACCTCCTATGTTGCAAAAGCTCACTCAAGTAGAAGAGATGCTCATAGCAAGGGTAAACCAATATTACAAGTAACCCACGCTCGTGGGGGTCGATATAAATACAATGGCCACACAATTAGCTTCCCACTATTAGGGTTAGAAAGAAAATATCTAACAATTAAATGCAGATTTGATCAATAAAACAAAGAAATAAAACACACAAAAAATTATAGCATAAACAAGACAACACAAAGAATTTAATGTGGTTCACCGAATCCAGGCTACATCCAAAAAACTACAGCCATCCAATGATTTTATTATCCAGTCTAAAACATATTACAATCTCGCTAATAATTCCATTTTGCAACCCCCATCCAAACTGCTTATAAAAAGCTTTTTAGAAGCTTTCAGAATTATAGTTTTACAAAGTTAGTTTTTTTCCTTTTTCGACGACGATGTGAAAAAAATGGGAAAAAGTTTTTCTTGGGGGCCACAACCCCTGAACCCCTGCCCGGGGCTTGACCCAACCTTGGACCCCACACAAGGATACATGAATAGTGTACATTATAGCATGATTAGTTGCCACATACCAACACCGATAGGACATAAAAAGTAATACTTCCATAGAATTATAGACCTAGATGTCCTAATAGTTCGAAGATTGCATACAAAAGGAAATTATTATGATTGTTATGTAAGTAGGATTCGTATAAGAGATGCATTGAAATACAAGATCAAATATGACCCATAATATAGAAATGTTAAAATAAATGCATCCTACTTAGAACAACTCCCCGAAACAAGAACGCACATTTCAAAGATGCTTCACACCATATAATTTTCTGAAGAAATAGTGGTACCAAACAACAAATTTGATGTTAACAATCAATAAACTCAAGATGCATCAACATACACATCATCATTTATGATAAGCCTACTAGGGAGACATCGTGAACTAAAAATAATTAAACAAACACTACAAATTGAACACCCAACAAATAACACTATTGATTGGCCTGAAATAAGCTCTTCTCCAATAAATGAATACAATACTAAAGACTTATTTGATATGTCATTTCCCACACTCTTTCCAGATGGAAAATCACTACAAATGCAAGCACGAATTAGGGTAGTAAAAATGCATGAATATGCATTACATTTAATGAGATTCCATGACCAAAGATTTGGAAGGCATCAAAGGTTTCAATATTTTATCTTCAACCTTATGATGTATCATCATAGCCAAGGACTTGCAACGGTTTTCCTTATAAAAACACAGAAGAAAGCATACCTGCCACTATTGAAAACCTTCATACACACTTGAAAAATCTTCCTAACGAATAGTTAGCTGAGCAACTTATGCATTTTGGATCTACCATGAGAGGGACAAGACCATATTGGAACAAGTGTCGAGCTGAGCTAACAAATATGATCAACCAAATAGGGTCACCCACTCTATTCTTCACACTAAGTGCAACAAACACAAAATGGCCAGATTTACAACAACTACTCTCAAATGACAAAAGATTTACAATGCAATCAAATAAAATTCGCACAGATAACATAATCAATAATCCCCATACTACATCCCTATATCTACATCAACAAGTCACAATATTTCGTGAGGTCTTCAAGAAGCTCCTCCATACAAAAGAATATAATTGGTATAGTTACGAATGGCAACATCGAGGGACCGCACATGTTTATGGATTCCTTTGGCTTGAAAATGCTCCAAACATGGACAAACTTGATTGGAGAGATAACTTAGAAGTGGAAATATCAAGAAAATTCTTTGACACATATGTCACTACTTAGAACCCTCATATTATATCTCATGGCAACAACAAAACACATCAATCTCCCCTTGATGATACATGTTTGTTAAACACAATTGAGATCTTTAGTACAAATCCCTTAGATGACTATGAGGAGTTAATTAATCATGTCCAAAGGCACACAAAATGCACCGAGGGAACATGTCTATGTAAGAAGGGGAAAAAATAAAATGTTGATACAAAGCTCCTTGGAAAGAAAGAATTATCTCTACATTATCATGTGACAATGATGGTAAAAAAAAGTATGAACCAACAAGAAATGATGATAGATTAAACATACATAACCCATAAATGATTTCAATATGGAGAGCAAGTATAGGTTGCCAACATGTCATCTCATGAATACTTGTTCTCAAATACGTTGCCAAGGGGTGATCCCATAATACTGGTTTACAATTTTTGGCCAAATTGGATACTAAACTAATTTTTTCTAACTAAATCTTCACTTTCAAGAACCTATAGCAGCTAAACTGTGAGGAATTTGAAGATGATGCAAACTAGTGATTTGTGACATTTTTTCTATAGATTCTAATTTTTTTTTTTCAAAATTTTTGGAATCAGATTGCACTTCTTTTTCCATCTCCTTCAAAAACTAGTTTTTTTTGGTAAACACCATTTTTAAGGAGTGATGCTCACTATATACAACATAAAAAAATTTCCATGAAAGATTGAATTCTATTTTTTTTGAATTTAGATTTGTAACTACGATATCTAGCGCTTTCATTTGGTTTCATAGTGTTTTATTGAATAGTTTTTCCTTAATCAAGTTTCAAAGTCAAATCAATTACAATTCAGACATAGGTGAACCGTATGCAACATAGCTTTTCTTGTATGTATCAAAATTCATTTTTTTTTTAATCAAGGACTTCAATATCTAGTGCATTGATATTTTTTATTTTTTTTTATAATCTACTATTTTTCTACATGTACAGAATAGAGAGCTTGATTTTCGGTGAAAAACCTACATTCACAAGAAATATAAATAAATATAATAATCAAATTAAATTCATTTAAAATTATACTTTTTGGGAAGCTTATAATAAGGACTACATACAAAAAAAAAAAATTTAGATGAATTCATTTGATCCCCCAAAAGATAAACCAAAAGTGGTTTTTTATAACATTTTTATGGGTGTAAAGGAGACTTTGTTATAGGTATGGTTTAAAACTAGCAGGGTTCTACCCAAGGGGGTTTGATCTAAGGTGGTTTGATCAAACCCTCTTTAATTGGAATCATTTAAATGAATCTTTTCAAGGCATAAATCGTTATATTTTATAAAAATATGTAATTTTAGCAAAAATTAGGATCTCTGAGAAAGTGTAAACCAGTATTGTGGGATCACCCCAAGTATGCATCAAAATCAGAGAAAAAATTAGAGTTGTGTTAATATGCTAACAAGAATAGCTACAAATCAAAAACTTGAAGATGAAGCTTTAACATCATACGAAAAATTCATGACAGAACATGTGGTTGAACGTGATATTGGACCACAAGAAACATGTCATATGCTCAAAAAATTGCCCCTTGTCATATATAACCAATCATTTATGTCATTGAATGTTGGCCGAAAAGTCTTCCACCACTTCACAAGAACAAAAAACAACAACAAACTCCAATCAAGTTGCTTACATTCTTATGTGGAATGCCCTCCACATATAGAAACAATAACATTTCTTGAATCTACAAGATCCTTCTCATATGCTTCATGTCGCAAAGGATGTAAATGGAAAGAGAGGAAATAAAAAGAAATCATTAATGTTTTCCCAAAGTTCTATACTATTCCAAAGCAGGATTCAGAACATTATGA
This sequence comes from Sequoia sempervirens, assembly GCA_007258455.2. Lineage (NCBI taxonomy): Eukaryota > Viridiplantae > Streptophyta > Pinopsida > Cupressales > Cupressaceae > Sequoia > Sequoia sempervirens. The sequence goes on along the minus strand of VDFB02256132.1, from coordinate 223,665,176 downwards.
AACATCCTGTTGGAGTGAATTACTCTTATACAAGACTTTTTGTGACATACAAAATAACATAGGCCTTACTAAAGATATAATAATAACAAATTGGAACCAAATGAATACAAACACATATAATGTATGAAACATTAATCACACAATTGACATGGAAGAAAATAGTGAAGAGGAAGAAGATAGTGGTAATGATGCAAACACAATAGATACATTATAATTGAATGAATGGGAATTGTTGTCACAAATGGGACATACTAATAATGTTAATCTAGATGAGCTCCAAATACTCAATAGGCATGATTTTGATAACAATGAATGGGATCAACATAGTTTACACCCAAATTTACATGCAATTGTAATTGACTTCATAAAGATGAATAAAATTTGTATCCAAAATGAAGAAATGGCCATTAGCTTCGATGTCCCAAATTACACATTATCACCAAAACAAAAAGTAGCACTCACAATAATTACAAACCACTACAAAGATCAATCCTTGAACAAACCCTTGCATATGATCATTCAAGGAGTTGTGGGAACTAGAAAAAATATACCTTATTTCTTGCATAAGAAATGCACTTCAAAGTAATCTACCACAACAAAAGAGCCAACTGCTTGCTTTAGCTCCCACAAGAATTGTTGCATTTAATATACATGCATCAACCATAAATTCAACACTTAGGATTCCAATAAAAGATATGAAACCATTGCAAGAAAAAACATTAACAACATTTCAAGAAGAAATGAAACACATAAGGTACATCCTCATAGATGAAACAAGTTTCATAGGCCCAAAGCTACTATTAAAGATAGATAGTAGACTATGTGAAGTATTTCCACGAACACAAAACCTCAACTTTGGTGTTGTATCTATAATTCTAATAGGTGACCTAACACAACTACCACCTGTCATGGAAAAACCCATCTACACATCACACTCCAATGCCAAACTGCTATGGGAACAATTTACTATGGTTGTTACATTACAAACAATGTTTTTGCAACAAGGTGACAATCCAACTCAAACACGCTTTCGTGAAACATTAAAAAACTTATGCAATGAAAAACCAACACACCAAGATTGGAAGATGTTAATGACCCACACAAACAAACTACTTATAGCTACTAAAAATCAAGAATTTGACAACACCATTCACCTTTTTGCAACAAATGACTTAGTGAGACTACACAACAAAAGAATGCTAAAACAACTAAACCTTCCAGTTGCAATAAGTATTGCAACAACCACAAAAAATAAATCAAACATTGATGCTCAAGATAACCAGCTTGAAAAGGAACTCCTATTATGCAAAGGCCAACAAATAATGCTAACAACAAACTTATGGACTCAAGCAAGACTTGTAAATGGATCCCTTGGGGAGGTTGTTGATATTGGTTATAATCTAGGCTCAAAACTACCAGATGTTCCAATGTATGTTGTAGTAAGAATTAATAACTACACTGGGCCACCATGGAACCAAAATGATCCAAAGGATATACCTATAATACCTATATCACTAGGTAATCATAGGAAAATTCCATTAACAATGGCATGAGAAATTACTATACATAAATCCCAAGGCCCGACCCTACAAAGAGCAACAATTGATATTGGTAAAATAGAAAGAAAAGGACTAACATTTACAACTATATCAAGAGTAAAATAATTAAATGGACTTTGCATTAACAGATGTTCTCTTTTGAGTGGTATTCCAGAGTGCAAAACAATCCATACACAATTATTAGAAAAAAAGAGGAGGAGCGCTTACAATTACTCTCACTATGACAAAATGAGGTATACACTTGCCAATCCAATCTCTTTCACATTAACTTTCAAATTACTTTACACTACCCAATTGAAACAATATGTTTACAAAATATTCTCCCCTTCACTAACTCATTCAAACCTTTTTGGTATGGAAATGGACACTAAGCAAAATAAAACATATTCCAACATCTCAATCCAATACAAGTTGAAATGACAAAAGATAAAGAAATACATGGAAGGTTCAAGATTTATTCCTCCTCAACATCAACTACATGCATGTATAACACTCCCTTCTCTACTCAAACTCTATATTATTTATTATTTCACTACAAACAATAGCTCACCCTCAATTAGAATTCTCAGTAGTAATGGAAAAAACTAGCTATTTATGTAAGAGAAAATTGACCTTTATTGATGTTGGATGTGTTTGCTTAATAGGGTTAGGCTTTTCTTCAAGAATAAGTATCTTTTCAAAAACACTAACATGCAAATCAAGTTGCTTCCTTGAGACTCTACTGGCAATGTTACTACTTATTATGTATGTATTTTAAATTACAGTCTCAAATCAATTCATAGAGATACAAAAAAAAAACAAGTGCATGTTATCAAAAAGGTCACTTCAGCTAAATTGCCTCATAATCCAAGACCATCTTTTAAGCTAATCTGATCATAGCTGAATGTGAGTTAAAAACTCATACCTTATACTCATTAATTTTTCCAGCCTAAACTATCTCATTTTTAGATGTCTAACACTACAATAAAAATCACATCAACTAGCTTCATGGAGAATCTGCTAGCACAGTGACTGCTTATTACGTATGTATTTGAAATTACAGTCTTACTTCAATTCATAGAGATAGATTTATCATTTCATTTCTTAGTTCTTCATGAACTATATTGCAACTTTCTTCTGAGGAATCAAACCATGATGAATTGGACTTTCAGTTTCTTTCAAATTGGTGGTAGAAGTGACAACATGTTCCTTTTGCAATTATAGTTATTAAATTATCTACTTTTAATGTTGTTGTAGGTTACATATTAGGCGGATCAATTCTTTGATAAGAACAGAATTTGGGAATAGGTTCTTCAAAGTTTTTTATGTCTTGCTACCTCATTTTCTCTAATCCTATGAATTGGGGGTATTCTAGGGGGATTGGTATTCACAAAGGTTGTTTAATGATTGGCTATGTTGGGGGGATTAGTATTCACTCTTCAATGATAGCAGAAGCACGTGCATTATTAAAAGGCTTACAAATAGCTATTTCTCTAGGGATTGAGAAACTTCACATTGAAGGGGACTTGAAGTCCATTATTGATGCTATAAATTATGGTAGACTGAGATGGGATGGAACACTAAGGATATTCTTCTTGACATAAGGTTCCTTGTGTGGAAGCTAAATTTAAATGTGGCTAGTCATATCTATAGAGAGGGCAACCAATTTGCTGATGCCCTGGCCAATTTAAGTACACACTAGAAAATATCCAAATGTTCGCATTATTTAAGTCTTTTTCTACCAAATATTCATAATATTATAGTTAAGGAAGAAAGCCCTTACTTGACCAATGATGACAATAACACATTAACTTAGTTGGATTGCTGGGGGACCCACTTGCTTATTCTTCGGGTTTTGTGGCCTTCTCGAGGTGATGAGATGGATAATGAGTTGTATCGAAGGGATGGATTTCAAGTGGATCTTTTCAAATTATAACATGAAACCTGATTTAAATAAATAAATTATGATTTTCTATGGCAAGTACCGATTGATTAATTATAATTTGGTCCGTACTTGGCGTAATCTCCTCATGGGGATCTGCTTAAACTCTTAGATTTTCAAATTCATGTTTTTTGATTTGGATGTGACCTATAATTATGAAACTAAGCTCCTTTTTGGCCTTTTTTTGTTCGCTTTTTTGGTTTCACACCTTTTAGCTTCCTCCAACAGGTTCACTAAAGTTGTCCAACCTTCCAAAGCCACCAAATTAGAGATTTCTAAGTATAGCCTCGAGACTAGTCTGCCTAGATTTTTGTGCTTTTGTGACATGGAAGGCAATCCTTCCTTGCCTAGCATGTCCTTCCTTATCTGTCGTTTGCATGATATGATACCAATTTATGGCTCAGCTAAGATGTCTTCGGGAAAGCTTCTTGCTCATGCGTGTGACCTGTTCGTTGGGTTGATAATCAAATTTGGTCATTCAAGGCTTAAATGTCTAATTGTGTGGGGTTTTCTTCACCTGGCTATTGTCTCTAATCTTTTGTGTTTTCAGAGTTTTTGGTTATACTGTGTGAAGTGCGACATTATGGAAGGAGAAAGAGTGCAGATGGAGCCAGATAACTGTAATGAATTTCGTAGGGACCTGCTTGTCTGGCATATTTGTGTTGAAGGCGACATTTCTCCTCTCATGGAGAGGCTGGTGGGTCATGACCCTAATCTGTCCACTCAATTCGTTAATTCGTGGAAGAATCATCATGTTTCCATGGGTGGCATCTCCTTCATGGTGGATGAGGAAGTTATTGCGCAGGTGACAGGTCTGTAGAGCACGGGTATGAAGCATCCTAAACATTCCAAGACCCAGGATAATGAGAGCATGAACAATTTTTTCATTGGTGAGGAGGTACCAGTGCGCAACCAGTCTGGGTTTGAACGAGAGGCTCTTCCGAAGCCGTGGGACTAGGTGTGTCTGGCTTTGATGAAATATGTCACGTTGGAAGGAAGGTACAAAACTTACTTCTTCTACCATTTCCCTTTGTTAAATCACCTTAGGCATAAAGTTCTTTTGAGCTTTCCCTTTTTCTTGTTGATTGACCTTGAAAATTATATTGAAAAGTGTATTGCTTCGGTTGCCACTAACCCCAATGAGCCTACTCCTCTTCCGCTCCATTAGGGTCTAATTCTTAGACTTTACCATTTTCATCTAGCTTTATTCTCACCTAAACCTATTTCAGTCATTCGTATTGAGGAAATTGAGAACCCCATTGTGCCCAAATTATCTTTGGCCCTGTCTAAAGGCCCTGTTAAAAAGAATCACCCCGTCCCTCCTGAGAAACCCAAACCTCCTACTAAAAAGCTCAAAGGTATTGAGGGTGCTGCCCAAGCTAGTGTGAAAATTAGCTTATGTGACCTTAAGTCTACTCTTGCTAGGACTCCTGGTAAACTTGGTATGAAGAAGAAGGGTAAGGAGGAGAAGGTGCATCCAAATAAAGGGAAACATGCTGTCAGCAAGGATTCCTTGGGTGATATGTTGGTGGTAGAAACTATGGTTACTGGTTGTGATACAATTATAAGACGTTCGAGTAGGCTTGCTAAGAACAAAAAGAAAATGTAGGTTAGAGACCTATAAACATAGGAGGAGTTGTCAGATAGCAAGGATAGCCATGTTGATGTGGTGTCGGAGGATGAGCTTGGTGAGAAAGTCAGAGGGACCTCTTCGGTTCTTGACTTGGGTGGTGATCTGTAGGAGGTTTCGGCCTCTCACTCTTCGGAGCCGTTGGGAATGGAAAAAAATGTTCCTGAGTACATTGCGTGTGATGGGGAGGAGGTTGGTGTGTTGAAAGAGAGATTAGACATCCTAGACAAAAAAATGTATGGGCTGACTCGATTCATGGTCAGGATGATCCACTGTGTCACTAGTACCCTTTCGACTGCTATGAAGGAAGGGATGGAGTTGAAAAAGACCGAGGACCACCTGGTTTGGGTTGGGAATGATATGGTTCAACTATTGTCGAAGAACTGGGAAAAAGCCAGCTAATCTGCTGCTGGTTTGTTGTTGGTCCAGTGTGTTGTTGATTTGCGTCCTATTTTGGTTATATTTTTTGGTGTTTAAGTCTATTTAATTTTTTGTTGTTCTAGAACTTTCTGGCCCTTGGGATCTCCGTGTAGGGTACAAAACCCTATAAATGTTTCTTATCATATCAAAAACATTTCTTGCAAATGGAAAAGACACAAGAGACATAACCACTGATTATATCATTTAGGGATTTTCTTGTCCCTAAGCAAGGACATAGGATGATTATTTAAGCTTGATAAAGGTTAATTTATGTTTTCATAAATGTTGCATGATGCCACTAATTTGTGCATATCATTCAGAGTTAGTGTTCATGAAATAGTGAAGCTCAAGTTACATCTCTCTTTCTCTCTCTCTCTCTATGTGTATGTGTATATATATATATTATAAGGCTGTACAATTTTTCAAGCATGAAGAATGACATACTTCTTTCTAGACATTTTTCTATTTGATTTTCATAGATAAGGAATTATGCAGCAGATAGATGAAGAGCTCTGTGTTCTAGGTTTACTAATAGAATGCCCTATCACAAAAACCTTTTTCATTTGGAAAAAAACTACATATCTTTGTTTGGTTTGTCACTCATGTTCATGATGTTCAAAATTCCTCTCTCCTAATTGTGCTTTTGATTTATGATAGCCACCCACCTTTGCTTTTGTGTTCCTTAAAGCAATCCTTCATTTATGTCTTTTGATTATTGTTAGAATTGTGAAATAAGCACAAAACCATGAGCCATAGGATCAAACAACAAACAAAGACACCTTTCCACAAAAAAGATATGCAAACAATAATTTTTATATTCATCAATAAGGAAAAACTACATAAGAGACTTTCAAGAAAATATGAAAGCTCTAGATATTCTTCGTGAATATTTACAAAGAGTGTTGAATGCTTATAAGAGAAAATCCCTAAATGAGAAAGGATCAGATCATGGCAAGTGTCAACATCACATGAGATGAGACATAATGATCTAATATTAACTCAACTAATAAAGCATTCCTAAATTTAGCTAAAGTGTGTGAGAATACATTAGACTAACAATTAATTAAAGATTAATTAATTATTAGCTAATGCAAGATAACTCTAACACCCCCCCTTAAGATGAACTTAGGGAGTAGCTAAAAACCCTAAAAAGAATGCAAGATGGGTCCCGACAAACAAGGCCAAATAGGTACCCATGTACAAATAGAAGATCTCTATAATGTGGAGAAATAGAGAAAACCTCATCAGAAAAAATCTACTCCAAAAAGAGATGAAATCCAAGTGAAGGACTAAAGAAGCCTCCAAACAAGACAAGGTTGTCCCAAAAGACAGGAACAAAGGATGGACAAAGGAACACCATTGAAGCATGAAGAAGTTGCAAACACTGTCGAAGAATGATTGTTGAAATGCTTAAAGAAGAACCTTCACTTAAACATATAATGATCAAGATCAAAAAAACAAGAATTTGCATGAGTGCCCTCAATGACACTACCCGAATCTGATGGAAAAACAAGGTAAAACATCTAGAACTTGAAGATATAGATGGAATAAGTACCAATAGTCTGAAGAACTGATCAAGTGAAAATGGAAGGTCATCTCCAGAAATAGGAATGCAAGAGTGTCCATATGGTAAGTGCTCCATCTCATCAAAGTGCATGGGTAACCAGTCGTTGCATTCGCCTAGTACATATGAACAATTATTGTATACATAGCTCACTCCAACGTGAAACCAAGGAAGCAATAGCACCAACAGTAGAAACCCCCCCATAATGCTGAAAAGGGAGAGGCATGATAGGTATACTAAAACTAAATGATTGAAAGTAGTGCATGAAGAGGGACTAAGAACATCTAAAGGTCCAATCATGAAAGTACAAGCAAATAGAAAGGATGTGAAAATAAAAGTCACATATGTATGATAAAGGTATGAAGGCAAACAAAGGCAAACATCAACCCCCATGGAACTTTATATCATAGTGCGAGTACAACAAGGCACAAAGTGATGTGCAAAATCCCATAATACAAGTGCAATAATACAAAGACACTTTATCTCAGTGCGTTTACAAAAGCATAAGTACATGCAACCCATAAGGTCCAAAAAAGACTACAGTTGAAAATGCAATTGTCTTATAGTAAAAGAGGAAGATGGTAGCACCATGATGAAGTACACAAAAAATGTGCACTTTAAGAAAAAATGGCACCCAAAAATGTGTCTAAATGTAGAAGAGATGGCTCGTTGAAGTCTCCAAAACGAGAACTAAACAACTAAAACATTGATAAAATAGAATTATGGAAAAAACAAGAAGTAAAAACTAGAAAGTACCTGCACCAATATGAAGAGCACAAAATTTCACCCCATTTAAAAAAAAAAGCACTTGAAAAGACCACCGTATGGCAGAGATATGACCTCTGGAAGTTGAGGTGCAAAATGGAAAAGCCCAACGGAGAGGGGCTCAGTTGGAAAAAAAGAAAACTCCTCCAAATTTATCAGAAAAACATCTAGAAATAGAGGCTCACCAAATATAGTGATGCTAGAAAAAAATCCCCAACTACAATGCTTTTATTTTGCAAAAAAAATGCAAAATTTGACTAATTTTTTAAAGCTAAAAAATGCCAAAAAACTATTACATTTTTTTAAATAAAAATATATATAAAAAGGTTTTTGCTTTTTTATTTTAAAAGTAAAAAAGCATAAAAAACTTTATATATTTTTAAAAAAATATATATTAAAAAACTTTACATAAATAATTAATAAAAAAATATGGGGCGGGTTGCACCCCTGGCACGGCGGCCAAGGGGCCGCCCCCTGCCACTATGTGGCAATGGCAGTACCCTCCGTACCCTTCTACAGGGGGGCGGGGCTTGAGGGCCGCCACCCTACCATGGAGTGGCAGGGGGGCGGTACCCGGTAACCCCCCCTCTACAATTTTTTTTAATAAAAACAATGAATTAAAAAAACCTGCAATAGCCTTTAAAAAAGGCTTTTTAATATTTATTTTTTTCATCAATTTGTTTTTAAATATTTTTTTGCAAGGAAAAAAATATTAAATATATATTTTTTAATTTTACCTCGAACCACGTGCTAGGGAGGTCGTACGGCTTCCCTAAGAATTTTTTTTGCCTCATATGCCAAGTACTCAAATTTTGATAATTTGACAGGTGATCTTAGGGTTTTTAGGCCTTCTGAGCGCAATGGTGATGTTAGTTCAGGCTCAAAATGCACCAAAAATACAACTACCCTCTGGATTTAGAGACAAAACAACCGCTTCAAAACCTTGTAGATTTGGTGTCCAAAGTCAAAACAAGCAAAACAAAAGACAAATTTAGCTTTCTTGACATCTCTAGACCCAGTGATGAGGTCCTTTTTACATAAAAATGCTTTAAAAAATTCTCACCTCCAAAATTTGCAAAAAAGAGCAAAGGGGATTTAGATTTGAAGCCTGCAACCCTTGTTGAAGAAGACAACCTCATAAATTGAGAAGAGGTTTGTTGAATCCATGCTCTGATGCCATGTTAGAATTGTGAAACAAGCCACAAGATCAAACAAAAAACAAAGACACCTTCCACGCAAGAGATCTGCAAACAGGAATTGCTATATTCATCAACAAGGAAAAGCTACAAAAGAGACTTTCAAGAAAATATGAAAGCTCTAGATATTCTCTGTGAATATTTACAAAGAGGGTTGAATGCTTATAAGAGAAAAACCCTAAATGAGAAAGTAACATATCATGACAAGTGTCAACATCACATGAGATGAGACATAATGATCTAATATTAACTCAACTAATAAAACATTCCTAAATTTAGCTAAAGTGTGTGAGAATAAATTAGACTAATAATCAATTAAAGATTAATTAATTATTAGCTAATGCAAGATAACTCTAATAGTTACTTTCTTTTGTATTCCTTCAAGCAGACTTTCATTTTTGTCTTCTAATTGCTTTCTTTTATATTCCTTCAAGTAGTCTGTCATTTCAGTCTTTTGATCATATACTACATTATGATGTTTTTCACTTCCACATAAGTTCCAACATATACAATCAACTCACATGCACATGAAAGAGAGAAAATTATATTTCAAACCTTTCTACAAAAATTAGGTTACATAAATACTGCAGTCTAATTTATTCATTGTTCAATTAAAAACATTATTAAATTTAAGTCTTTTGGGTTTTGGTACCCAAATTTGGAATGGGAAAATTCATGGATATATACTTTAGCCACATACTAACCACCATGAGAGTAACATCACAATATTTCGGTCTAGGGTGGATCTCTAAACTTCAAAACAATTATACACCTCATCTCAAATATAAATTATAAAAAATATAATCAGCGTAACCATTGCACCTCCTCTAATGCAAGTGCTAGTATTATATATTTTTAATTTAAAATTAATTTATCTGTTATCAAATATTATTTTCTATCATATAATAAATAATATAACATAAAAATATAATGTTTAATGTTTCATAAGCAAACATAACTAGTATTTAGCAATGCCTCTCTCAATCATTTTTTCTTGGGAGACAACTGGCACGGTTAAAAGTAGAATTAACAAAGTTGGGGTGGCCTACTACAACAACTTGATTAATGAAATCTTAAAACATGGTAAAATATATATTGTTTGCTATTATTGATGTATAAATTAATGCAATTTTTTCAAGCAATAATTGACTCTTGTTTATAGATATCAAGCCTTTTGTGACATTGTTTCATTGGGACCTTCCATAAGCTCTAGAAGACAACTATGGAGGCTTTCTCAGTGACTATATTGTGTATTTAACCCTTCCAAATCATTTGACGAATCTATGCCCATATAGGATACCCAAATGATATGTCGGTTATAGCCAAGAATTAAACGAGAGGGCATGGAATAGACTTCGTTCATCAATACGTGTTAAACATTGTAAAGTAATTGCTAGGCACTGTTATTTTATAATGTCAGTCACTGTTCTATTTTTTGTAACGCTAATTATTGTCTAATTTGGAACTATTGGAGGACTTCCATTAAGACATCAATTTAAATCACAAAGGGTTTTTATGTATACAGTTTCTTCAACCCATATACAACTGTAAAATGCCTCTATGCACAATTATGTACGTGGGTTCTTCAATCCATTTACAATTGTAAAACGCCTCTTAGCATAATAAACCACAAAGGGTTTTTATGTACACAGGTCCTTTGACCCATATACAACTGTAAAATACCTTTCAATGTAAAAAACACCTCTTGACATAATAAAGTATTAAATGCAACATGAGACCAAAGCATGAAAATCAATTCATATAGCCATAACTCAACAAAACTTAGAAAGAAGGGTCCCTGATTTTTCTAAAATAGGGGCATGTTGTAACCTTGAATAATAAGTCTACATTAATCATGAGTTTGTGATCTCATTTACAATTTTTTTTTATCCCTTTTGTAGGTAATCATGCCTTCTTTACCTTTAAAATGGATTGACTATCCCAAGTAAAGTTTCAATGATTAGTTTTTTTATGTTTATAGAAGTATATTCATGGTTGAGAAGATGTAGATGGATCTAAGGTATATTTTGTATAAATTTTAACCTCTACTCAACACATTAATAATTTTGAGTTTGTTGGATGAAGTAATCACAATCAAAATATTGTGGTTTTTTTAAGAATTACTACTTCATTACCATATAATCCCAACCCAAAGATAGGCTTCAACACCTTAGATTGAGCTAAATAAAGAAAGAAAAATAAGAAATGAAAGTATTTCCTTTAAAATGGGTGATTGAGGTAACCTCTATTGGGGTTATAGATGCATATCTAGTAGTAGAGATATGGAAACATGGCTAATAATAAAGTAATGTCATGCTAAAACATGTTAATGCTTATTTAAAAGTCCTTAACCTAATATAATGAAAATTGTGCTATCATAGCTTGATATCCTAAATGTGCTAGACAAATCCCTCAAATTTAAGGATATAAATACAAAAGTACATACTATGAAAGAGATTATGTTAAATATCACTTTATAATTTATCTATACTAACTTAGGTATGAATGTGTTTCTTTGTGCTTGGATGGAATTATTATTGAATATGGATCCCTCAAGTGGTCCTCTTATTTTGGAAGCATCTAGAGTTGATATTTCATAGAATACCTCATCGGATCTAGCTATAAGTTAGTTCTCAAAGTAAGTTTGATTTCACTATTTCTTGAGAGTTTTCTTGTCTTTTTCTTGTGGTCAACTACATCCTTGAATTAAGAGGTTCAAAACCTTGAGTCTTTGAGTGCATGTGCCTTTGAGTGTATTTTTTTGTGTTTTAAGGGAATGGGCATTTTTTGTGGCCTCAACAACACACCCCTATCATTTTAGAATTGGGGACCCTTTTGTCAAATTTTATTTTTATTTTTTCATTGGGTTAGGGATGAGCTCATTTTATGAATATTACCTTGTGTCATGATTGCCAATTTTTAGGGGCTCAATTTTGCACCTTTAGTTAAGTTTTAAAATTATGAAAAGACCTAATAATTGTCTCACACTCCTTTTTGTGTCTCAATGAGCCTCAAGAGTGACTTACAACCCAATTTCATGTTCTCACAAATAATTATGAGAGATACAAAATGCTAAAAATATCATTAAAATATAGTTATGAGGACCTACTGGAATCAACCCTCAAAAATAACAAAGTAGTCCTAAGCTAGTGCGAGTGGTCACCATAATTTGGTCTTCTATGACACATTCATACTAAAAAAGGGGCTCAAATGGCTTTTCATATGAAAAGTTATGGCCTTTAAAAGTTTACCTATTTTGTATGAAACTTTTACCCAATTTGCATCAAAGTTTCCATTCTCCCCTAGACTACAAATGGACTTTAAAACCACAATTTTAAACCAAAAAGTTACAAAAGGCCCCAAAGACCTTGGTTTTAGGCCTAAACTGTGAATGTACCTCAAAACCCTAGTTTTGGGCCTTGATTGTGGATGGTCCTCAAAACCTTGGTTTTGGGCCTAGACTAAGAATGAAATTCAAATTCTTAATTTTGGGCTCATGGACTACAAAATGGACTTTAAACCCAAAATTTGGGCCCCTCAAAACCCCCTACTTTTGGGCTCATAGACTACAAATAGACCTCAAAACCTTAATTTTATGCTCGAACAACATATGAACCTCAAGAGATCAATTTGTGGGCCTTGACTATAAATGAATCTCAAAACATTGATTTTGAACCCTAACTATAAATAAACATCAAAATATTGATTTCTAGTTTAAATAAACATCAAAATATTGATTTCTAGTTTGAACTTCAAATAGACTTGAAACCCCAAATTTGGGCCCATAGGCTATGCTAAAACTATGAAACCCCTATGCTATATGTTATCAAATATTTTTCACCCCACTTGCTCATTTGCAATCATTCAATAAATTTTGAATTCCCCCCATACGTTATATGTTGTAAAAATGTTCATCTTACTTACACATATGCAATCATGCACTAAAGTTCTAAAATTTATCCCCCTTTAAAGTTACATTAAAATTAATGTTCCTATTCTTCCCCTATGCTATATATTGTTGGAACTTTTCACCCTACTTAAACATATGCAGTCATTCACTAAATTCTTTATTCCCCCCCTTATGTTATATGTTGTCAAAAAAATCACCCTACTTGCACATGTAAAAAATTACATTGAAAAATTGTCATTCTCCCACAATGTGATATGTTGTAAAAAAAATCTTTGTATCTTCACATATGCAATCTGTAGTGCCCCTCAGAATTGACCCTTCTGGGCATTTGAGAAAGTGTTTATTTGTGATGTCGTTGTTTAATGTGTTATTGAATTACGTGGTGAACTTAACTTTTTAAATGGCATTGTGTAATTAGTTAATTAAATTTAAATTGGTTACTATGTAATTTAAATAAATTTGGAATTAAAATTTAGATAAATTAATTTTGGGAAATAGAAAATAAAAGGTTTATTACCAAATAAATAAATTAATTAGTTTTATAAAAAGTATTGATTTAAATTATAATTAATAATAATTGATAATTATCTAGAGATGATAATTATCAAATATGTAAATTAACGTGTTTTAAAATAAAGTAAAATAGTATTATAATAGAGTGTTTTAATGAATAAATAGTAAAAGAAAATAAAAGATTAAAAGAAAATAAATACTCACGCAACAGTTGGAGACCATTGCAGAAGAAAGCATTTACAAAGATTAATGATCATTTTTCCTAAGGGTTCCAAGCTTCACATACAAATTGGAATTAATAATGAAAGAGGCATATATTTTCTCAATGAATCATTGTATATCTTGTTTGGGTTTCTACATGAAAGAGATTTGTCGCAAGATGGAGAATATTAGATTGTGAAACTGTATAAATTTAATATACTATATCTGATGTTATGTATAAAGTTAATATATAGGATAGTTAAAAACAAAGGTAATAAAAATGATAAAGGCCATGTAATTTAAAAGATGTGTTCTTGTTATCTACTCATTTTTTAAAATGGTTAGTGAATTTCTATTTAATTTTGTTTGCGCTTCCCAACAAATAATAACAAATATTTTTAAAATAATGGGGTCAAAATTGTATATTTGTTTATTTATTTATTCTTAACGTAATGATTAAAGCATAAGTTTATAAATAATATCAATCTTGTTTGATTTTATTTGTTTTCACTCTAAAGTTTTTAAATTCAATTTACAATTTATTTATTTATAATCTTTGATCAAATTTAAAAATTACGAATTGGTTTAGATTAGTTTAGTGATTTGTAGATTTCAATCTAATTTTTCATTTTCAAAATTTAAATCTTGAGATTGGATGTTCCCCTCGGATTGGTACATAGTATTTTGTCTTATTGAAATTTTTGTACAATTTCTCATCAATAAATTTCAAAAATAAAATAAGAATATCTTATTTGAAAAATAACAATAAATTTTAGTTTCATTCAATTGTTTATAGACTTTGATTTTTAATTTATTTGATTTTTAATTATTTACATTATTATTTGTTTTTATTATTAAAAAATAATTATTAAAAAATATAATAATTATTTAATTTAAATAAAATAAATAATATTTAAAATAATATAATTATTAAACAAATAATAAAAGTGTTTTTTTTCTTATCTATCTATTATCTAAGTATTTTTCATTGTCTTATTATTTATTTATTATAATGATGATTTTATATTAAATAATATATAAATCAAACTCATTTTTATATTATTTAATTACTTTATTTTTATCTCTTTTTTTTTTTTAGTTAATCTTCATAAAGTAATATTTTTTCACATTTTGTTCATTTCAAACCCATATCAATTTCTTCCTTAATTATTTATTTATTATAATGGTTATTTTATATTAAATACTTTATAAATCAGTGTACCAAAAAAAAACTTTATAAATCAATTTTTTATTTTATAGTACTATTAATATAAAAATAATATATATTAATATTATTTTATGCATAAATAATGAGATTTTTTTATATATTATTTAAATAATTTATATATTATTATTGATAATATTTTTCAAACTTAAATATTATTATAAGATCTTTCATTTAATCAAAATAAAATATTCTAATATGGTAAGTCATAATCTTAAAGAATAAAGAAATTAAAATTAAGAAGTAAACAATAAATAACATACAATATCTTTTTGAATTTGATATTATTTCAGATAAATTAATATTTCAAAATTATAATAATAGACTATGGGAAGACATAGTCTTAAATAAACTTATTTGCAATTGATGGCATTAATGGAAATCAGACTATGGTAAGACACAGTCTTAAATAATGTACTAATAATTGTTGAGAGAATGGGAAAGTGAATACCATTTGCAATTGTTAATATTTTAGATAAATTAATAGTTCAAAATTATAATAAAATAAATTTAAGATAGACTATGGGAAGACAGTCTTAAATAATCCTATTTGCAATTGATAACATACTATATATAAAACATGTATTAAAATAAAATAGATTATGGTAAGACTTAGTCTTAAAAAAATACTAATATATGTTGCAAGGATGAGAAATCCAAGTAGAAAAAGTAAATAATGCTTAGAAGAAATCAAGAATTAATAAATATAAAGAAATTAATTAAAAGGTGGAGGAAAGAATTATTATTTTATTAATATATATATATGTTGTTTGATTTTTTGTTCTATCTAATTGTTCTTTTATATTGTTAATTGTTAAAATAATTTCAAACATATATATTATTATAAGATTTTTATATATTATTAATTAAAATATATAATAAATTATGTTATTATATTACATGTTTGAAATAATAAGAATTAATTTCTATAGTTATTTTTGTTCCTATGTCTTCCTTCTCCTTGTATTTTCTTTTCTTTAGTCTTCTCTAGCATGTTTGAATTTAATACTCTCAACCAATTTAATACTATTATGAATTAATTTAGGTTGAAAGTATTTTTTCATTATCTATATAAAACAATCTCATTATTTATGCATAAAATAATGTTAATATATATTTTTTAATATTAATATTAATATAATATAAAAAATTGATTTATAAATTATTTAATATAAAATAATCATTATAATAAATAAATAATTAAGGAAGAAATTGTTAATTTTTTATAACCTAGCAAGAGATTAATTGCACAATAAATTCACATAAAGAAATCTGATTTATAACAATTAACACAATTAGGTTAATTAACAACTAATAATAGCAAAAGCAAAAATAACAAGAAGCCAATCACAAATAGACAGTAACATAGATATACCCAGGAAAACCAGTGTGGGAAAAACCTACAAATGTTGGATCTTCTATTCAGCCCAATAGAAAACTTTTCTTTCGAAAAATACAATACAAGTTTCCTACAACAATCTTACATATATAGAGCCCATCTACTTTACTTAGCGTGCAAGAAAATAATCTTTCCTTGCATTCTTTGTCTTTAAATCACACATAAAATCACTCTTGGATTTAACCTATCCTCACAAACTTGAAAACATTCTATTAAAGAATAAAAAAATCGCTATTTTTGAAAATCCAACTTGAGTTGCTTTAAAGCAACTCCACATCCCACCTTTCAAGCTAGAAAATCAACACTCCCTCTTAGCGAGGAAGGTGTTCTACACAACACCCAACTTGTCCCTAAAGAATTCAAACTTGCTCTTCACCAAGGCCTTCGTCAGGAAATCTGTTATCTATTTTTCCGTAGGAAAGTAATGGAGCTTCACTATCCCCTTCTCCACACAATCTATGATGAAGTGGTACTTGATCTCAATGTGCTTTGACTTGTCATGAAACATTGGATTCTCAGAGAGTTTGATACAACTCTGATTATCACAATAAATGACTATAGGATCCAACTCCTGATCAAAGAGCCCAACTAGAAGTTTTTGAAGCCAGATAGCCTCACATGTAGCCATACTGGCTGCCATATACTCGGCCTCTGCAGAACTCAACACAACTGATTTATGTTTCTTGTTGTACCAAGAGACTTCTCTTGATCCCAAACTGAAACTAGACCCTAAAGTGCTCTTCTGATTAGCTGTACTACATGTCCAATCTGCATCAGTAAACCCCTCAAGCATCACTCCATCTCGTTGAACATACTTTAGCTCATAATCAATTGTGCCTCGAAGATATCTCAAAACATGCTTTGCAGCTATCCAATGTACATGTTTAGGTTCCACCATAAACTCACTGAGTGACTTCACTGCAAAACAAATGTCTGGCCTAGTGTTGACCAAATACATAAGAGAGCCTATCAACTGTATGTATAAAGTTGGGTCCACTGTCTCTGATTTGGAAGCATCAATATTCTTCCAATTGGTCACAAGTGGCATTGGCATGGGCTTACATTTCTCCATCCTGAATCGCTTCAAGATATCAATTAAGTACTTCCCTTGTCCAAGGAAGATCTCTCCCTCTTTCTGCCATAACTCCAATCCCATAAAGTAGTGCATCAACCCCAAGTCCTTCATCTCAAACTCTCTTGCAAGATCCCGCTTGCAGTGTGTTATGAGCTCCTTTGACCCTGTGAGAAATAAGTCATCAGTTTTCCATATAACACCAATATGAGAAGTTCGCCCTTCACTTGAACATAGTATAGGTTCGGATCCGCCTCACTCTTGATGAAGCCAATGCTCTACAAGTAACTGTCAATATGTGAATACCACACCCTAGGAGCCTGCTTGAGTCCATACAGTGCTCTTTTCAACCTGCATACATGAGAATCTCTCCCATGTGCTTCAAATCCTTCTAGCTACTCTATGTAAATCTCTTCCTCAATCATTTTGTTGAGGAAGGTCATCTTTACATCCATCTGGTGAATCCTCCAACCCATTTGTGCTGCTATAGAAATGATAGCTCTTATGGATGAGTACTTGGCTACTAGAGTGAAATTCTCATCATAGTCAACTCCTTCCTTTTGAGAAAACCCCTTAGCCACAAACTGGGCTTTGAAATTTTCCACACTACCATATGTAGCATGCTTAATCTTATACAACCATCTCGAGCCCACCACATACTTTTCCTCTAGTTGTGGTACTACCTCCCACACACTATTCTTCATGATGGAAGAATACTCTTCCACCATGGCATCTCTCCACACTTGGTGCTTGGATGCCTCCTAAAAGCTAGAAGGCTCTACTTCAATTAATTCACTCATAAGTGCCACATAATTAGAATAATGTTTGGGAGCCTTTCTCTATTTGACTGAATCCTGTGGATCACCTACATATTCTTGAGCCTCTCTCAGTGTCTGCTCAGCTACCCTGTTTCTCCTCTTCTCAGTAATAGGAATCTAAGGCTGAGGAATTATTTGTTCCTCCTTTTGATCAACCTACTCTCCCTGCTTGCTCTGCTCTCTAGCTTGCTTGACTGAAGTTTGAGGAATTTATGCTGCCTCAACCATGGGCGATTGCTCCTCATTCATCAAGTTGCTAGACTTCTAAAGAGCCATCTCTTCCTCGAACTTCACATCTCTGCAAACCACTATTTTCTTGAGAGCAGGAATGTAAACCCAATAAGCCTTAGAAGTTTCACTGTACCCAACAAGGATAACCTTCTCTACAGTAGGTTCCAACTTGGTTTTCTTCTCAACAGGAATATGAGAATACACAAGGCATCCAAAGATGTGAATGTGCCCCAAATCTAGTTTCTTACCAGTGAACTCTTCTAGAGTCAACTTGCCCAACACTTTGTGAGGGCTCGTATTCTGCAAATACACAACTGCATTGCAAGCTTCTACCCATAAGAACCAAGGAAGATCCTGATCATGAAGCATGGCCTTGGTTGCTCCAACTATATCCCCATTTTTCCATGTAACAACCCCATTCTATTGAGGGTTGTACAGAACTGTCAACTCTTTTTTTGATACCTTCCCGAGCACAAAAATATTTGAAGGCATTTGAGGTAAACTCACCTCCATTATCCTACCTCAGTATCTTGATCTTCCTCCTTGTTTGGTTCTCCACGAGAGCCTTAAACTCTTTGAACCTATTGAAGACCTCATCTTTATTCTTCATGAAATATATCCACGTCTTCCTAGAGAAATCATCAATGAAAGTAACATAATACTCATATCTATTCAAGGATGTTTTTGACATAGGCCCACACACATCTGAGTGTATGAGATCCAAAATCCCTTTAGATCTAGTGTCGTTGCTTGGAAAATTGGTCTCCAAGCCTCAAAGCCATCTAGATTTGTAATCACACATGTAAAGAGAGAAAAAAATATTGATTGTTAGGAAATAGGGGTTTGCCTTGGTCAAACCCCATTTAGGTAATTAAACCTTGTGATGAAACAATGAAACAATGAACATGAAACATGAAATATAAAACATGAATAATGATGTACCTTGAATAATGTCTTGAGATTTAAATCAACAATCTAACATGAAGTGGCCATGTAGAATGTAGAATGCAGAATGTAGATCTTGATCTTGAATTAGCTATGAAACAATGCTTGCAAATGGATCTTCAATGCTACATCACACCACTAGCTCAACAACATGCTTGATGCATTATAATCTTGACATGATGATGGATCTTGAATTGCTGCAACAAATGATGAAGAAATATTCCCTTGAATGCTTTAAAGATGATCTTGAATGCTCTTGGATTCTCTTGTGAAATCTTGTAATCATAAACTTGCTATTAGGAATTATCTCTTGAAAGTATTAGGTTAAAGTGAGTGAAATAACCTTGTATTTATACTTGTTTATGTCAAATTCTCTGAAACTACAACACTACAAGCCGACATCAGATCTAGGAAGATAAAATCCCACCAAGGATTTGAATTTAATTTAGGTTTAAGCCACATGGGACTCATACGCTAGAAGTGACGTATGAGTCCCATAAGGCTAGGCTTTGGGACACATTTTTCAAGAAATGCTTAGATTAATGTGAATCTAGATCGGGGCCCCGAAACTTAGGTGGAACTCATACACACAAGGTGGCATATGAGTCCCATATCACTAAATCTGGGCCATAGTCCAAAAACATTAATTTTTGATTGGTTACTTGATGTATGTCATGGTTATCCTTGGAAAGATGCATTACTTAGGGCTTGTGGGTGCAAAATAAGGCCAAAGAAGGCATAAAGAATCCCAATTAATTAATAAACCCTAGATTAGTGTGAAAGTGTTAGGATACACTTTAAAACACCCTAAATAAGGTATAATTAATTCTATTTAGTTTATAAGGGCCCAAAACTTAATGTGAAGGTGCAAATAAATACACTTTACAACATTAAATTAAGGAAAAATTAGGTCAATTTAGCTTAAAAGGACTCTAAACCCAATGTGAATGTGTAAAACACATTACAACACTATATAAAGGTGATATTAGGTTTGTTTTAACATTAATCATTCCCAAAGCAAGTGAAAAATGGATACTTTTTCCATTGCCACAACTTTATCCAACAAAATAATGCCACAAATATACAATTTTTTAGGTCTTGTTATAAGTAAGATGGATTTTCCCTTTTCAGGGGTGACCTTTGGCTTAAAATCATAGACCGTTAAGATAATCCCTACCATGTTTATTACAATTACTATTCACACCCTTTTGATTTACAAAAATGTATGTTCTATGCAAAACAAATGGTTGATCTAAGAATGACATCTTTTATTCAAGAGTTTCTATTTACTAATAATAAACATTTGAAAACATTTTGATTCCTTTGAATGAAATTACCAAAGATTTATTCAAATGGTGATGCCTTGGTGAATTTTTACAAAGATACACTAGGGACACATAACCTTTACCATAGAGGTTGTCAAGTTGGTTTGGTGGTTGACAAAAGGTATCAAGTGAAAGGTGTTGATAATCTAAGGGTTGTGGAATATTCAATTTATAAGGATTGTCTTGTAACCCATCCACAAGTCACTACCGCAATGCTTGAAAGGATTTGATTTTTATTATTAATTAATTTATATTATTTATTTTTCAAGGCTCTCAATTTAAAACATTAACAAAACATTTTAATTACACAACATATGTAGGTATACCCACCTCATAGTTTCCTTTCCTATATGTCCACATGTTCCTTTCAATCTTGATGCTTTGTGAGGTACTTTTGTGACTAGGAGTCCTTTGAAAATCCTATTCCACCCACCTTCCTAAAACTCCTTAGCATCTTCACATCTACTAGGTTAATGATTCAAAACCTTCTCAAAGCTATTTCGAGAATATTTTCTTTTGTGAGACTTCCATTAAGGTCTCACCATTGGTTGTAATTATTGCCTAATTTTTGTATGAACTTAGTGAATTTTTTGCCTAATTGGATATAGGCATCAATCTACTTCCATATTCATCTCCCCATAATCTCAACACACCCAAAAAAAATAACTCAAGTATATGTTATTTTTTGCTTCAAGTAGTTTGACTCACTATAATGTTTAAATATGTTTTGTAATAATAGGTGCTATCAAAAGTCATAATTTACAGTTTTTATATGCCAAATTTATTTTCTTAAATAAGGTGATTTACCTTTAGTTTTGTAAACCAACATAAAGGAATTAAGTTATAACCAAAAAGGGGGTGCACTATGCAATAGCTATGGTTTGTGCTAGGGTAGATGATTAGTACTTGTGGTTATCTCTATGGTAGCACCTTATAGAAGCCCCCTTTGGTTCAATGGAGCTAAAATTGAAGGATGTTACCCACCTCAATAATTCTCCCAAGTTGCCCTACATGATCATAAGGTTTAAGCTTATGCCTTGGCTTTTACACTCCTAGTGCTCAAGAAGAGGTTTGCCTTTAGGAAATTAAGATAAACAATTTTGATTAGTAATAATTGATATTATTGCCAAGGATACATTATATCATCCATTTCCAATAAATTTTGAGTTTGGTGCATATCTTGAAGCCCTTAGCAATAGAAATAGGGAATATTCTTATCTGTTATTTGAACTATTAAATACTAGGAATTTTTTTGTCTCTTCCAAGTAAAGAATGGTCACTCTATTTTGGTAAAACCTGAAAATTAGTAATAAATTTTTTTGATTCAAGATAGAGAGGATAAGTAAGACTTAATACTAACAATATCGAAAGAAAGCTTCAATAACTACATGAAGACATCCATTATAGGAAGCTCAAAATAATAATAAGTCATTTAGACCTTCATATCTAATTTTAGAAGTTCCCATTTCACTTAAAATTTATTTATATTTTGATTAAATGGATTAGCATATTTATACATCAAAAGGCTCAAATACTAGTACCATGCTCAAAAAACAAAGAATCTTGTATAGGTTTGATTATGAAATAATAAGTACTATGAAGCTTTTGGTAGATAAGTATGGATGAAAACCATAATATAAATAGTCCTTATTAGCATCACACTCCTAGTATATTATATACTTATGATGTTCAAATATATGAACTACTAAATTAAATTAAATAAGGAATAGTAGGAGGGTCAATTAAAAATAATTTTCATGCTTCTTAGTAGGATGAATAGGGATAAATACAATTCTCAAATTTTTGCATAAGTTATGTGGATGTGGACACATTTAATAGTAGTAAGTATCCCCTTCATCCTAATCTGGCATATAAAAAAAATTCAAGATACAAAAGATATATAATAATCAATGAGAAAATTGATAACTTCTTACTAAGATAAAAAAAAATAGAATGCTCAAATTCTCACTCCCAAGAATCTAAATTCCCTCTCAATAAGAAAATAGGAGGACCATGCTTATGAGGAAGATTCTATTGTGTACTATACAAACAAGGATGATCGATATTTTTCATCAGGATATGACTTCATGGATGGAGAAGATGAGTAAAATGAGTATGATGTAGCTAATTTAGAGTTTCAAGATGATTATATTTTTGATAGAGAATAGTATGAGTTGCCTACCCATAACATATAATGTGTGACGAATCTAATATAGCCAACCCATAAGTCCAAGGTTGTGTTATAAGATGGGGAAAAAAAGTAGCCACAACCATTTCTAAACCTATCAAAGGTATAATGTGAGTGTGTTATAAAATTCTCACATTATTCCTATGATAAAAGGAAAAAAAAATGAGGATGAGCTCATTTGAGCCTAACCCCATTTCTCTCAAAAAACCAAAAATGAGAGAGGAATAGCATAAGGTCATTTTCAAACCAATTGAGGCACCAAAAAAATGTTGTCATGACATCCATGAGGTTAATGAGACCTAGCTATTTTAGGATTTCAACTGTGTAAATTAAAATGAATATCAATTTTTACCCTTTTTTATTCAATACTTTGTAATCTTTAGAATTTAAAAATCCTTCAAATCCTATTACACCAAATGATAACATTCCTAGTGAAGAGTAGGCACAACCAAATCCTCCAAAAACTTTTGTATCTATTCCATGACATCCTCCATGAACATAATAAAACTTAATAGGTAAACAACACTAAGCATTGGTTGATAGATTGGAAATACCTAATGAAACTAGTTCACATAAAACAACCATCACCACCTCATTGGAATCTATCATTTCTTATAGACTCCATGAGTGCAGAAATAAACATGTGGTCCATAAAAAAAGAGGAAGCATGAAATTTTTATTTCACAAAATTGGTGTACAAATAAAGAAAAGAGAAAAAAATTGAAATATAATTTATGTTCATTGTTCATTGATCCAAGAACCAATTCACCCATGCACACAAGCTACAAGAGGTTCCCTATTCATTGGTTCTAATACCAAGGGATAGGGAAAATTTTTGGCATAGGTGGTGGACACCTTTTACCATCCTCTACACAACAATAATGAGGCCCTATTTTTTGAGGAAACTCTATTGTGAGTTTTTTTTCTCAATAAGAGTTTAAATTATTTTGATATGTGTGATGTCCAAGGTAGAGGAAAAATCTTTGTATGCAATAGAGAACAGGTAGATCATACTCAATACTAGGCATGGAGACCCCGAGTTGATTTTTGTACATTTAGCATGTCATGATCCCTTCTATTGTGAAGGAGAGTGTTGAGGTCAAAACTTTACAATCTATCATATCACTCACACAAATTTTGTTACAACATAGAAATATTTTTTTACATAGGGTAATGAGGGTGAGGCTCCTAGGTCTTGATAATCACATATTTACCAAAACTATGAATATATATAATTATGGGTTTAAAAATATACAAGATACATGGGGCTAGGAGTAGTATACATCCATATTAGATGATATGGTGCTCACAAATGAGTTTATAGATAGGACATTTGACATTGATTGATAGGTAATTTTCAATAATGTTAAATCCAATTTATTATATTTCCTTTTAAAATCTAAGACTAACTATGTTAATCTATTCTAAATAAAAATTAATATAAATAATTATATGTAACAAAATTTCAAGGTCAAATTGTTTATATCCATGTATTGGCCCATAATCTCTTAATTATGTGACCATTTTGAGTCCAAAAGTATGCAATTTATAAATAAATAGTGAGTATACTACATGTATAAGTATTTTTACCTTATATGAATGATAATCTTAAGAATTATATTTGATGATGAACGCGTGGATGCTAGACCTTCAATATTAAGACTCACAAATGGTAGTGGTTGTTAAATTTAGTGATCAGATTTAAATGCACATAAATTAATTCAAATAACAACACAATACATAGCAGATACCCTAGGAAAACCCTCCTCTTGAGGGAGAAAAACCCAGCCAATAATATCTCTTATATTATTGAAGCACAATAAGAATGTCTCCTTACAAAAAGCCAATAAGAAGGCCAACAATATGATGTAATTATAGACTGATAGAAGTAATATGCTAATAAAGATCTCACAACTATCAATATGCTCTAAATACAAATTTGCACTTGAAGAACTCAGACTGAATATGAATGAACTGAATTGGATGATAGAATGAATGAAACTCATCGAGTATATATACATGAGTGGAGATGAGATGTGCCTTTTCAAGTATCTTCAAGTCGGCCTTAAAAATTAATATAACAAATAATTAATAAGTTGACCACCAATAGTAAATGAAGTCTCTCCATAGAAAATTGCGCCTAGATGAAGAATCACAAATATTGGAGTGTGAGGTCGGCCTCATGAAATACAACTCTTCATTAAATAAAATCATGCCTCTTGAAGCTTATAAATTAAATAGCCTCTTTTGCTATTATTTAATTTATCAACTAATGTAAGGAAATGGCTGGAAGTAACACGACTAAAGCTGCTATAACATCAACACTCCCTCTCAACTAGGGAGAGCACTTCTAGTTGCACAAGACATATCACCTCAACGTGATGTCTACCACATTGGCTACAACCAAATGTGGAAAATAAGAATATCACCTCATTGTGATATCAGATATCCCCTCAACACGATATCAACCATAATGGCTACAACCATGCTATGGTGTGTACAAGTGTTCATCACTTGCGTGATGTTGTCACCTCAACATGAATTTCACCATGGCTCTCCTAGAGTGTGAAACACAAGTACAAGATGTTGTCATGGAGTCACACACATGAAATCCACCATGACTCTCTCAGAGGGTGGAAACAAGGGTTTTCACCTCAAATCTCAAAGAGAAATGCATTAACAATGGATTTCACCTTGAACTTCTCTCACAGAGAAGAACTCATTAACAAGGGATTTCACCTCGAACTTCTCTCACGGAGAATAACTCATTAAATAGGTTCACTGATATTGAGACTCTTTCTCAGTTAAGGCTGGATTCTCCACCATACCAAGCTTATCTCGAAATTACACAAACTTTATTCTGGAGAGAGGCTTGGTGAGAATGTCTGTCGTTTGCTCATTAGTGTTGATATACCTCAACTGTATAGCCTTTCGCAGTTCCATATCTCTAATATAGTGGTACTTGATCTCAACATGCTTGGTTCTATCATGAAACACATGATTGATAGAAAGCTTCATGCAACTCTGATTATCACAATGAATGATAGTTGGCTCCATTGATTGTCCAAACAATCCTGCAAGGAGCTTATGAAGCCACACTACTTCCTGAGCTGCCATACAAGTTGCAATATACTCTACCTCTGTTGTACTCAATGCCACAGATGACTGCTTCCTGCTGCACCAGGATATCATCACAAAACCCAAACTGAAGCAACATCCAGAGGTTCTCTTCCGATCAGTGACACACCCTGCCCAATCATAATCAATATAGCCATGCAACTCCAAGTCTGCATCTGAAGAGTATCTCAATCCATATCCAACTATTCAACGCAAGTATCTCAGGATATGTTTAGCTACAACGAGATGTATCTGTCTCGGTTCACACATGAAATGACTGAGTGCACTCACAACATAACAAATATTTGGTCTAGTGTTAACTAGATACATCAAGGACCCAATCAATTGTCTGTACATAGTAGGATCCACCAAGTCTGAACTAGCTACAACCTCCTTCAATTTATGTAGGTTGGTCTCCATAGGTGTAGACAGACATGGATTTTCAATCCATCATACCAAATCTCTTAAGTATATCAATGGTGTACTTCCCTTGACTTAGAATCATCTCATCTGGTTTAGCCAGACTTCTAATCCAAGGAAGTAATGCATGAGCCCAAGATCCTTCATCTCAAATTCAGAAGTCAACTCCTTACACTCGAGAATCAGGTGATCTTCTCCAGTAAGAATCAAATCATCAACATATAAGACTAAAATTAATGCTTCACCATTGATTACCTTGAAGTAGAGATTAGATTCAGCATCATTCTTCAAGAAGCCCAAACTTGACAGGTACCGATCAATCCTTTCGTACCATGCACGAGGAGCCTGCTTAAGACCATACAAGGCCTTCTTCAGCTTGCAAACATGAGACTCCTTCTCATGAACTGCAAATCCATCAGGTTGCTCGATATAAACTTCTTCCTCAATCACACCATTCAGAAACGTTGTCTTCACATCCATCTGGTGAATCTTCCATCCTCTAGATGCAGCAATAGCAATGATGGTTCTGACAGAAGTATAGTGAGAAACAAGAGCAAATGTTTCTTCGTAATCAACTCCCTCTTTCTATGAAAACCCACAAGCCATGAATCTTTCCTTGTACTTCTCAATGCTCCCATCTACAACATGCTTGATTTTGAAGATCCATTTCGAAGATACCACAGATTTTCCCTCGGGTCTAGGAACAATGTCCCAAACATCATTCTTGAGAATTGATTGGTACTCCTCTGCCATGGCATCTCTCCAAACCTGTTGACTAGATGCTTCCTCAACACAGGTAGGCTCAGATTCAATAATTTGACTCATCAAGGCAACATAACTTGAGACTTATGTGGCTTTTTACTTTCTCTAAATGTGCCTCTAGGAGCTGCAAAACTTTCAACCTCTTTCATAGTACGTATGGCCCATAGAGGTATTTTTCTCCCAATTACAATGTCGGTAGGCACATCAGTAGGTTCCAAGGGTTCAATAGGATCAACATCTTCTTTTGGTTCTGAAGTCTCCCTCTAAATCTCAAGATTATGGTTTACTTCCATATCCTGAGGTGACTCTTCATTATCGATCTCCATATGAGTGCCCCTGGATCTCCTAAATGCAACATCTTCCTCAAATGTGACATCCCTACTGATCTCGATCAACTTATGTCTAGGAATGCATATTTGGTAGGCTTTTGATGTCTTGTTGTAGCCCACAAAGATTGCCTTCTTGCTAGAAGGCTCCAACTTCTAAGTTCTCTTCTCTTTTGGAACATGAACATAGACAAGACATCCAAAGATCCTCAAATGACTAACCTCGGGCTTCTTCCTTGTAAAGGCTTCTTTCGGAGTCATATTCTCCAAGACCTTGTGAGGGCTTCTATTATGAACATATACAACAATCCTAGAAGCTTTTGCCCATAAGAAGGTTTGTAGATCCTAGTCATGGATCATGGATTTTGTTGCTTCCATGATCGTCCTGTTCTTCTCTCTGAAACACCATTTTGTTGAGGATTTTAGGGGACACAAAACTCCCTCTTAATCCTCGCATCAATACAAAAATCCCTAAAGTTTCCAGAGGTGTATTCTCCACCATTATCTAGTCTGAGGACCTTGATTCTTTTACCAGAAAGATTCTCTACCAAGGCTTTGAACTCCTTAAACCTTCCTAACACTTCCTCAGACTCTTCAGTTTTCAAAAAATAAATCCAAGTCTTTCTAGATTGGTCATCAATAAACAGAACATAATACAAAAATCCACTTGAAGACGGAACAGACATAGATCCACATAAATCAAAATGAATAGGGTCTAAAATGCACTTAGATCTATTTTCTCTACTATGGAAAGGAGCTTTTATATTCGTACCTAATGCACAACCTTTGCAAGTTCCTTCATGCTCCTAATTGAACTTAGGAAGACTCGTCACCATCTTCTCCATGATAGGTAAGGCTCAGAAGTGAAGGTGAGCCAATCTTTGATGCCAAAGATCACATAAACTTGAAGAATCATGAACTAATGCCTATAGTGGACGTGTACAAAGTCTGTAGAGAATTTCATGTCTAACTCCAATTACTTGAGCATCTTTGAAGCTGGAATTTTCCATCCACACAAGTACTTTTCCTTTGGAGAAGGAAACTTGATATCCTTTATCTTCTAGGGCTGAAATTGAAATGAGATTGTGCTTGATTCCTAGAACATAAAGAACATTGCTCAACTGAAGTGAGATGTCAGAATCCAAATGAAGAGTAGAAGTCCCAATCCCTTTCAGGGAGTAGCTTGCATCATCTCCAATAATGACTTGTTCGAATGAATCTCTCTCCACCAATCTTGATAAGTGCTCCTTAAAACCAGTGATGTGTCGAGAAGCACCATTGTCGATCAGCCAAGTGTTGGTGTCAGTAGGTACACTGCTTGACAATGCCGAGTAGAATAAGTATTCACATGTATCCTTCTACGGAGAAGCATCATCAACATCTGCAACGGTGGCTTGTTGCTTAGGTCTAGTTGGACAATGCTTAGCAAAGTGGCCAAACTTATCACACCTAAAGCATTGGATCTTGGACAAGTCTCTCTTTTTCTTGGAAGGGGGAGGACCATCATTTCCCTTATCTCAATTCCTCTTGAAGAATCCTTTCTTTCCATCTTTTCCCTTCTTCTTTGAAGCTTGGGAGGCGAGAACATGAATATCTTCATTAGACGAACTTTGACCAACGCCTCTAGCCACCAATCTTGACTCTTCTTGAATGCAATTAGTCCTCAAGCGATCGAACTTCAGAAGTTTGGATCTTGCACTAATTCCTTGAATATAGGACTCCCATGATAATGGAAAACTGTTAAGAGCAAGCATCGTCAAGTATTTATCATCAACCACATGACCAATTGTAGAGAGTTGATCTCTAAATTCTAAAATCCTCATGAAGTAGGAAATCATTGTTTCTCCTTTTGCCATCTTCACATGGTGTAGTTGTTGCTTCAGCGCGAGTGCCTGGCTAGTGTTGTTGATTTCATACATCTCCTCCAATGTTTTGAACATCTCCCTTGCAGTCTTCAACTTAGAGACAATAGGAATGATGTGGTCCTTTATGGAATCAACCAACATCTTCTTCACCTTGATGTCTTTCTTCCTCCATTGCAACTTCTCTTCTTCCTCTTCAGGTTTAGGAACTTTGGTCTCCACAAACTCAGCCAAATCATTCTCTTCCAATGTGAGCATTATCCTAAACCTCCATGATGTATAGTTGGATGCTCCCTTGAGTCTATCCTCAATCTTCAATCCGTTCACCATCTTGATTGAGGTAGAGATAGACAAAGAATTATGATGAAGAGAATGAAGTATCGTTGTAGTATCAAATTTGATCACGATCTTCTCAAACCCGCTCTGATACCATGTTAAATTTAGTGATCAGATTTAAATGTGCATAATTTAATTCAAATAACAACGCAATACACAACAGATACCTTGGGAAAACCCAGCCAATAATATCTCTTATATTATTGAAGCACAATAAGAATGTCTCCTTACAAAAAGCCAATAAGAAGGCCAACAATCTGATGTAATTACATAACTAATAGAAGTAATCTGCTAATAAAGATCTCACAACTATCAATCTGCTCTAGTTACAAATTCGCACTTGAAGAACTCAGACTGAATATGAATGAACTGAATTGGATGATAGAATGAATGAAACTCATCAAGTATATATACAAGAGTGGAGATGAGACATGCCTTTTCAAGTATCTTCAAGTCGGCCTTAAAAAGTAATATAACAAATAATTAATAAGTCGGCCACCAATTAGTAAATGAAGTCTCTCCATAGAAAATCAAGCCTAGATGAAGAATTGCAAATATTGGAGTGTGAGGTCGACCTCATGAAATGCAACTCTTCATTAAATAAAATTGTGCCTCTTGAAGCTTATAAATTAAATAGCCTCTTTTGCTATTATTTAATTTATCAACTAATGTAAGGAGATGGTTGGAAGTAACACGACTGAAGCTGCTATAACATTAACAGTAGTAGTACAATTTTTATTGGGGTAAGTTTAACTATTCTTAATCATTATCTTTCTAAATTATGTTAGGTATATTTTGGTAAAATAAAATTGTTCTATCTTTAGTTGATGAGATCAATTCAAACACCTCTTGATATACAAGGCACAATGGAGGTTAATATTTTTGTAGAAGTTTTTTCTTCAATGCCTTTGATTGAGGTATGAGCTAGATTAATAAATTTCATTTTATATTTTTTTTATTTCATTGCAAGTCTATTAGTGTAAATTAAATTCTAATGATTTTTATTCTATTTTTTTTCTTGATTCTTGTCATAGGGGTTATAACTCCAATTCATTCACCTACCCTTAGATTGATGAAGAGAATCACCAAATTCAAGTAGATTATCAACTTGTAGTAAGTGATTTTTCACTTATATTTCATTGTATATTTTATTTTTCTTTACCAATGTATATTTTTATTGTATTGGGTGGAAATAAAAAAAAATTAGAGAGGAGATCAAGTCAGTAGGTTCATAAAAATAGACATCGATTGTTTCTTTATCTTCTTGATAGACAAAGAGTTATCGTCTCTTGTCCTAGTCCATAGGAATGGTTATATTATGTCTTTGTTGTATTCCTATATAGATTTCTTATACATAATATTTATTTTATTGACATATTAAACATTGTATTTCTATATCGATTTGTTGTAAGTCTATAAGACATTTTTGTATATATATTTTGTTTTACCAACATATAACATTGTATACCTATATGACTTTATTGTCGATATATATTTTTTGCTAATTTCACATATATTTACTATAAAATGAGGGCTTAATTAGTAGATTGTTACACATTTAATTCAATTATTTTCTTTATATCTTGTGTTCTTCTTCGTTTTAGTTATTTTCATACTTATGTTTTACTAACATACTAAGATGTAATATTTTATATTTGAGACAATGATTATAAGACATGCGTGCACCTATAATGATTAATTAATTATTATTTTAAAAAAAAATGATAAAAACATGCTACCATGGCCACATGGATCGTCATTTCATTTAATATTTTTTCCTTGCTGTTTGAAAATTGATATGCTGTATTGAATTAACTTCCCATCAATTTCAAATACTATCTCGATTCAATTATTAATCACTTTACCTATCTTCCTACCATTGAACTAAAAATCCTTAAAATCGGTTGGTTTTAACCATTGTTTTGCTGCTATACTTAAATTGGAAAGAGTCAATGTGTGTAAGTGTGCCCTCCATAGAAATTATCCTGTAGAACTCTTCAAGATATAGATCTTGCTTTATCATTAAATATGGAAGCCTTTTATTTTAGATAAAGTTTCCCTTTTTAGCATTTCTATGTACTTGATACGAATGCATTAAATCTTAGAGAGATATTAGTGGGAATTTCTTAGTTTGATCTAGTACATCATACCCCTTGGTCTTTTAATGTTATGTATGAATAGGTATATGTAGTAGTAATGCATTAAACCAAATATTTTAGGAAGGTGCATCTTAATCCTAATATAGGAAAAGAGAGTAAGATAGTGTCTCACCTTTTAGATGATTTTCTTTTAATTTATCTTCTAAGAGGATATTTATAGGGTAATTATATGAGAGGGATAGATTCTTCTATGGATATCATTTAGTAGTCATATGAGTAATTTAAGATGAATAAATATTTTCCTTTGTTTAAGTAATTACTCTTTAAGAGCATTAGTTTATTAAGTGAATAAATTAAGTATGGGGAATTATATGGTTAAACTTTGAATTCAAATAGTTGAGATATTTATATTTGCAAAATTAGAAAATGTATCTTTGTTTCTTTTAAAGAATGAAAGACTGTATTAAACAATGAATTTGGATAGATATGTATAGTGGAAACTAGGGAATCTATTAAGAAACTTGAAAGACTCTCTAAGTAGATAAAAGGAGTACTTGAACTAATATTCTTTAAATGTGATTTATCTTATTTCCTCATGATTGACTTGAGTTGGTTAATGTTCAAGTGGAAGTGATATTTGATCTATGGAGTATTCATGTTGTGTTGTAAAGGTTATTTGAATTAAGAATTATGTTACTTGTTGGGTATTGTATCAATGGTTGAAATTTATGTTTGATTTTAGTTATTAAGGTGGATCTTGATTTTTAGTTGATTTTAGTTATCACCTTTTGGATGGGGAACCCTTGTGTTAGCATATTGAGAGTCTTCCATAGGATAGAGGGGACATGGTTTAATTTCTTCTTGCAAGAGTTGGTATGGGGGCCGACTACTTGGGAGGATCGCCTTGGGTAACCCATATGAAGCCTGATGTATTTATTTGCGTTTTATTTGTTTCATATGGAAGTGGGTGGTTTTATGATTCTGTTACCTTGATGATGGTTGACCTTTACACTTGGTTTGTGTTTATGTGGCTTGAGCCTTGCACTTGAATGTGATTTCCATTACTTTGAAGTTTTTTCTAGCGTGAGATGGTGCATGCCTCACCTGATGCAGTTATTTGTTGGATTTGGTTTCTTGTGCAAGTTGGCGTGTCATCTGTGATTTTGAGCTATTGTTGTTGGTTGGGGGAGTGGCTCACAATAGGGGTCTGGTGCCCAAAGTGGCTAGTCCAGGGTAACCCTTGTGAGTTTAATCAAGTGATAACTTAATTAATTAATTAGGGAAGGTTTGGGTAGTGTCTCACATTAATCCAAATAATGTAACCTCACTTATGGGCCCAAGTGCTATTTTAGGCTTGGGATGAGTGTGAAGGTTTGGAATGGCAAGATCAAATGCCTTGCCTCTGCATAGTAATTTTGCAAGGTATGTTGATCCCGCATAGTGGCATGGGGGTCCGGCGGTTGGTAGAGGTGGCCAAGGTGATCCGGTAGCCTAGGAAGGTTACGCCAGGGTAACCCATAGCACCTATGTGATGACACTCGGCCCTTTAACAACCTTGTATGCTTTTGTTTCCCTTCTTGTTGTTCTTGAGCCTCTGAAAGTGGATGTTGTCATGTGTTTGTTGATGCTTTGTTATGTTGTCTTGTGTTGGGTATCTTCTATGTTGGTTACTTCTTGTGATGGTTAATTCTTGTGTTGAGGTTACCTTGTGTTATTTTTTTTCTTGTTGTGAAGCCTAGTAATCCTTGTTTTGTTTGATGGTAATTGTTGAGGTCCTTCTTGTCATCTCCTAACACAAAGGGTGGACCTTAGGGTTCATGTGGTCAGGTGGAACGTGCTATGCACCCCATTAGGTCCCCAGTCATTGATCGAGTTGTGTAGAGTTGAAGCCAGCTACTGTGACACCATAGATATTTTAGCATTGATCCAGTCTTCCTGATTTGTACTCTCGCATATCATTGTATATTCTCTGTTATTATACTTTTCCCGCACATGTTGGGAAGTACTATTGTAATGATGTAATCTTTGAGCATTATAACTTCATGATATTAATGTATGGTCCATGTTCATGCTATCTTATGGTTACTGGTATCACTCATGTAATGTAAAGATGTTGATACAGATTGTAATGCAGCCATGTAACCCCAAGGGACTGTGTTATATGTTGTACATGTAAAGTTTCATTTCATGTGATGTATGTTATTAATTTGTTGTATGTTAGTTTACTTTAAAATAAAAAATAAAAAATTGTGCCATTAATTGTTAAAAGTATTTATTCCTTTGGGGTTGCATGGTGGGGGTGTTACACAATTATACACTAACATTCTAATTTTGTCCATGTCTTATATGCTATTAGTAATTTTTACCCTACTTGCACATATGTAATCGTACATCAATGTTTTGATTCTCCCTCAAAATTGTAAACTTGTATGAAAGTTTGGATTATCCCTTAAAACTATAAACTTGCATGAAAGTTCTAATTCTCCCTCACATATAGACAAATATGCACAAAATTTCTAATTCTCCATCATATATATGCAAATGTGCACAAAATTTCTAATTCTCCTTCAAAACTAAAATGTTGCATGAAAGTTCTAATTATCCCTTGCATATATTCAAATGTGCATGAAATTTCCTATTCTCCCTCACATATATGCAAATGTGCATGAAAGTTCACATTCTCCCTCATATATGAAAAAATGTGTGCAATTTCTCATTCTCCCTTGCATATATGCAAATATGTACAAATGCTCCCATTCTCCCTTCTAATTGTGAGACCATATAAAAATTTTCATTATCCCTTGTAGTTGTAGGTGGACCTAAAAATTTCAACTCAATCCTACAAACCTACAAGAAAAATCTACCATCCCTTTAAATAATTTAATTTTATTTCACAAATTTTTGAAAATATTAATATGTTTAATTTAAATTTAATTATGTAATATATATATATATATATATATATATATATATATATATATATATATATATATATATTGTGTTCATCAAACTCCTAATCATATTCCAAGAGGCTTGTGCTTTAACATTTTCATACACAACTACAATCCTAGCATTCTACAACACAATGAAGAGGCCTTACAAAGGAATGAAAACATGCATTTGTATGTCAAATTTCATAGTAATCATAATTAAGAATCATAAAGAGTAGTAGTACTTGCAAGATAAAGGATGACATGCATTTATATGTCAAAATTCATCTCAATAGTAATGGAGAATCATAAAGAGGACTTGCAAAAAGAAGTATGTTGTGCACTTGCATGTCAAAAATGGGATACTAGATTACAAAGTCTTTCATTAGACTCCCTAGTCTGGACTACATTAAGTATCCATCAAATAAGCTAGGGCCTTCTCGATCATTAGATACCACACAAATCCATCACCCACTTATTGATTAGTATTGAGGTCACAACCTATCTATTGTGATTAGCATTGAGGACTAAGCTATAAAATAATTATGTTGTGAACTTCAAAAATGTGAAACTTAGATAGTACAATGATAATATCCAAGATTCCAAACTAAAAACATCAAGTTCCATAGAAATATTTGCTTCTCTTGAGATTGTTGTATTAAAAAATGTAGCAACTAACTTATTTAATAAATAATACATATTTTCAAATATGAGTAAGTATTATTCAACATGCAACTAAAATATAATGGAGTTGTAGAAAAAACAAAATAGTATAAACATTTGTAGGATTGAAAATCATAAGGAAGATCAAAACATCCACTAAATCAAACTACTACAACACATACTATTCAAGCATTGCTTAGTTTTCTTGGCTATAAAAATCATTTACTTATAAGGTTCCAAATTATAATTTCTATAGATACTCAAATACAAATTTGAACCTAACTTTACACTAATTGTTATTCTCTACATTTGCAAGTGTCCAATGGCTAGGTTCTCACAATAAATTCACATTTATGTCAGTTAAACTCTATGACTTAATGAAATTATGCCAATTTTAAGCTTTTCATACCAAAATCCTTTCAATTTTGGAAAGCTAAAGATATTACACACTTGCTACATGAATTTTTTAGCATTCCAACTCTGTGATGAATAAGATACTTGTGATTTAGATACCTTAATTTTAATCTCCAAGGTTAGTATAGTGCCTCCATTTTAATCCTATAGGTTATCATATTATTTATATTTTAATCCCCAAGGTTAACTACCTATTCACACAAGTGCATGGAATTGAATTAAATTTGACTAATGATGCTTAATTCAACCAATTATATTCATGGCATATATTTTTCACTCATCATTAGTACCCCTAAAGCTCTAAATAGTAATAGAAATTTTAGTTACTAAATGAAAGAAATAAGTTATACTATTGTCTAGAGGTGACCAATGTTTGTTAGTGGAACTCAAAGTACAATTAGATGATTGTCAAGATTGAATAGCATTAGACTACTCAACTTTGCACTCAAACATTATGAATGCATGAAAGTAACTTGTTTCATTATTTAATGCTTAGGTCAATCAATCATATCCAAGCCTATTTGGCAACAATGTGTCTACCCAAACCAAATTTTGATAAGTTTTCTAATAAAATTGGCACTTACATTGATAAGAAAGATTAGTCATAGATATCTAATAGACCCAAACTTAATTGTTTCTATTGGAATTGTGAATTTGAGTTTTTTCCCAAACAATATGAAGCATGGATGTTTTTGGTGTTAAGGGTGTCTATTAAACTCATGATGTAATTGCAATAGTAATGAAAAAAATACAATACTAATTAAATTGAAAGCAACGACATCTACCATAGGGTAAAAGCACAAAGTTGTGTCACACTTTCAGCCAACTTATCAACATAGCTAAATTTAAGTATTTTTAACTAAAAATCAATTTTGGTCAAACGTATGATCTAGTAAGATTCATTCTAGCTAAGTTAGATACTTCCACAACTTTTTCAACTAAAATTGTTGGCTAAAAATATATGGAGCACCACTTTGAGTCCAATTTACCAAAAAAATAAAATTATTTGACAAACTTGAAGTTTCAATAACTCCTGCTAATGTAAATAACATTTAAAAAAATATATAAAAATACACTTTTGTAGATCCATAAGTGTAGTTTTCAAAAATATATTTATTTTAATAGTTTAATTATTTTTTATGTTTTATATTTTATTTTTACTAAAAGTAGGTTATCAACACAAAATATTAGGTTGATTACTATGCCAAGGAAAAATACTAAAACTTATTAAAAAAAATTGAAAAAATTATGATTCACTAGATAAAAGAATCTATTTCAAGATGGTATAATTTTTTTTTCATTTTAGATAAATATTTAATATGAAGTTAATGTCCGATGAAAAAAGTTGTTTTTTTATTCACGCACATTTCAATATTTATTTAAAAATATATATTTATCAAAATTAGAAAAAAAATATCCATGCACTAAAATTTCAAGATATAAATACACACAAAAAATTTGAAAGAAAAAAAATAAAGTTTACTATAAAAAGTTTGGTGTCCCATGCAACTTCATTTTTCAACATTTTATCAACAACTAAATTATAGTGTTAATTTATTAAAAACTAGTTTAAAATAATTTTTTAATTTTTTTTTTTAAATGCAAACATAAAATATACTAAAAAATGTATAGTTTACTAGTTTACATCATTTCAAAATTCAAAACATATATGCTACTTTTTAGTGATTCAAGTTTAAAAGTTGGATCAGCATTGGCCGTTTCCTTTATAAAGTGTGACACAGCTTTGTGCTTTTACCCCATAGTTGCATATTTTCAAGAGGGCATCAATATAATGTTAGCACAAATGAGGTTCTAATTAGTCTTAGCAATATTGACACTCCCATTAACAACTATCCCACTTGTGATGCCCATAGGAGGAGGATAGACTATACTCTAAACATCACAAGCTTGGAGAAAAATCACCAAAAATATTGACCAAATACAAAAACCCATGTAGGTAAACACCCACATCCTTTCACTTTAGTCGGTTATTAAATCCTTAAGGCACCTACATGTGCAATCTAGTCAACAAGTTTTCTATATAGATATTTCATGTTATACTTATGCATCACCTAAACTTAATTGTTATTAATTTGTTGTTTTTTTCTAATTACTACACATATAGTTTTTGTCTTTAGAATCAAAAATAATTACCAGGGTAAAGTACAAAGTTGTGTCACACTTTTATAAAGGAAATGACTAACATTGATCTAACTTTTAAACTTGAATCACTAGAAAGTGGCATATATGTTTTGAATTTTGAAATGATGTAAACTAATAAAATATGTATTTTTTAGTCTATTTTATATTTGTATTTTTTGAAAAAAATAAAAAATTATTTGAATATAGTTTTTTATAAATTAACACTAATTTAGTTGTTGATAAAATGCTGAAAATTGATGTTACATGAGATGTCAAGCTTTATATAGAAAATTTTCTTTTTTTTTTCTTTCAATTTTTTTGTGCATATTTATAATCTGAAACTTTAGAGCATGGATATATTTTTTTACAATTTTAATAAATATATATATTTTTCAATAAATATTTAAATGTGCCTGTATTAAAACATGGTTGTTCCACTCAATGTCAACTTTAATATTAAATATTTATCTAAAATAGAATACAAATTATACTATCTTAATCTAGATTCTTTTATCTAGGGCATCATATTTTAAAAAAATAAAATAATAAGTTTAAGTATTTTCCTTGACATGGTAATCAACCTAATATTTTTGTGCTAATAATCTAGTTTTAGTAAAAAATAAAAATAAATAAAAATAATAATTGAACTATTAAAATAAATATATATTTGAAAACTAGATTTACAAAAGGGCATTTTTGCATTTAAAAAAAAATATATTTATTTGAGTAGATTAATTATTTTGAATAATTTCATTTTTTTAGTAAATTGGCCATATTTAACTTATCTAGAATGAGTCTTACTAGATCATATGTTTGACTAAAATTGATTTTAAGTTATAAATACTTAAATTCACTTGTGTTGATAAGTTGACCGAAAGTGTGACACAACTTTGTACTTTTTGTGTGAGTTAAAATGTGCAAATGAATAATAAAATCACACAAGCAAGGAGACATTATATTAGAGAAATTGAATCACAAAACTAATTGAATTGAAACACATTAAATCCCCTAAAGTCATCCCATTGTTTCCTATCTTCAAGGATCCATGAAATCATAATGGCTCTCAGATTGTTTGTGCACTTATGACCTTTAGAATGACAACCTGAAGAACAAAATGCTAGAAAATGGAAGAAATCTATTCCTATATGTTTGATAAACTATATGATTGATGATGCTATGATGAAGATATGATACTAAAAGTTGTGATGCAAATGTTGTATAAAAACTACTATGATAACTGAAATGCAGTTACTAACTAAGCCATGATTCTAAATTAATATGCTTCTAAAATGCTAATTGCTAAATTGCTCCAATGCAAAACATGAAAATTTTGTAGAGTGAGTTTGTTCAAAGTTGGGATATCAAATGCTATAGAATGAGACTGCATTTATAGATTTTCCAAAGCATATTGTGATGTGGCAGCAACCAACGGTTAGGATTTCAGCTGGAGAGATGAACAGTGGAGGATGAGAAATAGAGAATTAAGGAGAGTGTTCCTTTTAGTAAAAAAAATTGTCAAGTGTTGGAGAGAATAAATGGAGGAAGAGAGCCAAGTGTCTCAAGTTTGTTTCAAAATTTGTTGAGGATAATTCCAATTTAAATATTAAGGATATTTAAATTCATGAAACACATGATGAGGTGGCAAGAGAAAAAGTTGTAGACATGTGACTAAATTCAAATTTGGAATTATTCAAATTTAGTAAGAAAATATTAATTAAATAAAATAAACTATTTGGATTTGTTTATTTAATTAAAATTAGAGGAATTTGATTTAAGGTAGAAGAATTAGAAAATGTGAACTATATAAATAAATTTATAAGTAGACAAAATAAGAGGTTTATTAATTAAATACCTTGTATTTAATTAATTAATAATCCTGACCAATTTTAGGTGTATACATTTTTCCCCTCTTTGAAGTGATGTGTTTACACATTGCTTCAAAAACAAATTTGTTAGTGATGCTGACAAAAAAAAATTGATATATGCCCCAGACGCTGATTTTCAAGTGATAATGGATATATGCTCCCTTGGGAGATGACTCGGTGAATTTTTGAATTATTAGGATTTTTTTTCTGAATTTTTAAATTTTTTATGATTTGATGAGTGTCAAATTTTATGATGTTTCATCGATTTGTCTCTCGGAAAATGATATTGAACCTGCCACCTTTGATGAATTGATTAATTAAATTCCCTAGTTAAAAAAAAAATCAATCCCACTTTAATCCCTCATAATTACCCCTTAAAAGGTAAAAAGATGTGAAAAAGAAGTCATTTGCGTCATTTTGCATTTTGAAAATTGAGTGATTAGAGCAACCTAGTGTAAATTGAGCAAGATGGTAATTCTGATCCAGATCCACCGATTCAAGTGCATGCAACGTCACAACCACCCGACCACATATGGACCTCTGGTATGTGCCTCGAAAAACCCTCTCGTAAATTTTGAAGTTCACTTTTCTTGCATTTTTCATGTTTGAATTTTGTCTTTTTGCAGTTTAGCACATAGGGTACCCAATGTAGTGCATCAGGTCACTATTCTAGCACATAGAACCTTTTAGTGCATAGGGTTAGATCTTTAGCACATCCATGCAAAGTTGTAGCTCATATAGTAAAATATCACATTCATTCATTGTTTTAGCGCACCTGATAAATGTAGTAGTGCAACTGGTTTTGTAGTGCATAGGTGATGTTTTGTAGCACAATAGGTCAGATTTTTAGCGCATAGAACATTTTAGCGCATTGATAGAGAAAATAGTGCATTGATGAAATTTGATGGCGCATATTGTAATTTAGCACATAAAGACCATGTTCTAGCGCATCGATAGAATTCTCTAGCGCATCTATGTTTTTAGCACATAGAAAGACCGTTTCAGTGCATTTAGACCAGATTGATAAATTTTAGATTTGACTCCTTGATTTTGATGATTGTTGATCATGTCAGCTATTGATTTGATGTTGTTTGATGATGTTGATAGATTAGATGATGATTGATCTCATGATAGGTGAGATTCAATGATAGGATGATGATGATTGACCTTGTGATAGGTGAGGATCAATGATAGACACTCACGAGATTTGATCAAAATCTTACTAAAGCTAATTAGATTGATAGGTTGACTAATGTTGATTGATAAGATTGTTGATTTGCGATATGTTATGATGATAGGAGTCATCGAGGATCTTTCATTCTCAGGAATGATTCTCGAGGACCCGGGATTTGATTCCTCATCTGGTGCAAGTTGATCTAGATGTGATTGGATGATGCAAATTGAATTCTATGATAGATATTCCCTAGCATAGGATTAACAAGGGACTTTTGATTGCTTTGGCAGAGAGGTGGCACAACGACCACAACACCTTCCACTT
Organism: Sequoia sempervirens; assembly: GCA_007258455.2. Classification (NCBI taxonomy): domain Eukaryota; kingdom Viridiplantae; phylum Streptophyta; class Pinopsida; order Cupressales; family Cupressaceae; genus Sequoia; species Sequoia sempervirens. The sequence continues at coordinate 223,623,860 of VDFB02256132.1, read as the reverse complement.
ACCCACTAGTAAGATGCTAGTGACATCGGAGGATGTTTACCAAATTTTGAGGATTCCTGTTATCAGAGAACTGGTTGTGTATGATTCCACTAAGCAGGGAGGTACAAATGTATTGCAGAGAGTCTTTGAGGATGATCAGATTTGTGGATATGAGATTCCATGGCAAGAGATGGTTGATGCATACATGACATTGCCATGTGTTCTTGTTGGATTTATTAGAGGATTTCTATGTCCCAATCGTAGGTCGAAGGGACTCTCCATCGATTGGGGTTAGATTTTGGAGAGCATGATTACATAGGGGACTCGATATGCTTGGGGATCATGTATGCTTGCATATTTGCACCACGATCTACATCAGGTTGTGTACCTTAGAGGTGCCAATTTGTTAGCTGGGGTCACACTATTACAGATATGGGCATGGGAGCACATAGTTGTCACCTGTCCAGTGGCAGAGAGAGCGTCCAAAGGGTTGACCATATGTTCACGGATACACAGGTCCAGTTGTCTAGCATAATTGGGCCAACTGGAGTACTGGAGGAGGGTATTGGATGATCTCGATATAGTTACATGGAGGCCATATCTTGATTATGAGTGCTGGCTAGAGGATGACACATAGATGCCCTATGTGTGCACGCTAGATATTTGATTGGGAGGACACCATTTGTTATAGAGAGATTGCTACTTGAGAGAGTGCTTCAACATTATGGGCAGGTACAGGGTATGCCCCAAGGAGTTGCTCTATATGCATGAAGACGACAGGACATACTAGAGTGGGGACCCACTTTATCGTATGATGCAACAGTTGAGGAGTACTAGGGATTACAAGTAGTTATTTGGGAGTACCATCAAGATATTATAGAGGTTGTCGTATCACATGAGCATTAAGGGAAATTTACATAAAAAATGGGCCTCCTAAGGATGACATCATCTGCTTTTTGAGTTATCAAAAATCAATTAAAAGATGACATCAACCTGTACGGTGACATCATCCAAAATAAAAATAAAACTTTATAAAATCCTATGAATTAACTCATGATGGTTAATTTAATTCTACATATCATATTCTATCTTATTCATCTTTCTAAATATAAAATATTCTTTTTGCTTTTTAGATTTATATTCTTAAGTTATGTTATAGAAATTATTATGTTTTTTAAAAAATATTTTCATTCTTAAAACAAAAAAAATATAACAAAACTTTTCTTAAAAATATTTTAAAAATTTGGAATGAAATTAATTTGTAATAAAATTCATCTGTAACATTGACATAGTTGACTCATCCATCTAAGCTACATAATTTATCCAAGTTCGTAAATCTCAAAAGCAGAGTGTAAAAGATCAAGAACATTTTAATATATAATAATATATGCTTATTTAATAATTGATCTTAGATTTATTAACCAAACAATATTATAATTTTTAATTTTATTTATTATTGTCAATAATTATTATTATGTGCATACTTGTTAATATTTGACTAATATTTATTTATTTATAAATATATGGAAAAAAAAATAATGATCATATGTACATAATTGTTTATTCATTTATTTCTTTTCCTCAATTTTAAAACTACTTAAAAACTATTTTATTTATTTAACACAATATCTATTTTTCTAAACAAGATAAAAAAAAATTACACTATATTTAAAATCATAAAACTTGTTATAAACATATTTAACATAATAAATCTAAATCTATAATATGGAACTTGATTTAATATATAAAATTTATATAAAATAAAATATTAAGTATAAAATAAAATATATAAAGTTACTTGTACTTTGCCACTGATTATAAAACTTATAAACGTGTTTATTTAAACAAACTACATAACATAATAAATTTAAATATATAAAATCATAAATTTAAATATATATAAAAATATAAATATATAAAATCAAAAAAAGAAAGTGAACTTGAGTTTTTTAATAAATTATAATAGAAATATATGTTACCACTTTTTTAAAAAAATGAACTTGAGTTTAAGATTTTTAAATAAAAAATAAAAAATAAGAAAATAAATAACCTAAAATGAAAAGTGAACTTGAGTTTGTCAATAGAAATATATGTTACCACTTTTAAAAAATAATGGACTTGAATTTTTTAAGGAATTATAATAGAAACATGTGTCCCCACTTAACTCATATAGTTAAGTAATTTAGATTTTTTATATTTAAATAATTTTATTCTTTGAGATAATTTTTACTTTTTTAGAGTTCCTTAGGAGGCCCATTTTTTATGTAAATTTCCCCTAATTTATGCCCATTACTTCTTCTCACATTTGTTCTTGAGGATATCCAGTCTGAATGAGCCAGTACCGTTATTAGATGATGATTAGGCACCGAGATGGAGGAGGGGTGGAGGAGGTGATGAGGAGGGAGAGAGTAGTGATGATGGGGATGATGGAGATGGGGATGGTGGAGGTGGTAGAGATGGTGATGGTGGAGATGGAGATGGAGGAGATGGAGGACCAGTGCTAGATGTGCGAGACTTTAGAGTACCCCAGAGGAGGATATCTCTGGTACCTGTATCACAACACATTTAGATTTGGTTGCCTTCATAGCAGCAACAAACATAGATGACTGCCCTAGAGACCCAAGTACAGACATCACAGTATCAGCTAGCACAAGTGCAGGCCCAGTTATAAACATAGGCACATGCACGGGCATAGATTGCCACTTTTGTAGTCGAGAGAGATACCTTGAGGCAACAGTGTGAGCAGGCAGAGGGCTTGGCTGAGAGATTGCAGAGAGTGGCTAAGGGCACCTTGACCATGGATTACCTTTGAGAGGTACAACGCTGTGTTAGGGAGGCAGAGTACTACAGGGGACGATATCATGAGGTAGTTCCTCCAAAGCGTCAAGTTTGTTATACTCAGTCTACCAGTGCCTGTAGTCATTCTAGGACCACCAGTAAGGGTGTCACTGGTCCACCACCTAGTAGAGATCTAGGGTCAAGTATGTCGGGTGATGTAGCAGGAGGTACAAGGCCAACGTTGTCTAGGGCTAGTAGTACATAGCCACTGTGATGATCCTTGATGTATTTGAGACATTTGATGATGTATACACTGATTATACTGAGACATTGATTCACTGCTATTTTGATGTTGTATCTCTCCAATTTTCCAGACCATTGTATACTTGACATTATGATTTTGAGATTTATATGATATGCAACAATGATTAGTGATCCATATGTTATCTATATGATCCTATGATGGATGCATTTTATTTTTACGTTATATGTTATGTGATGTTTTAATATAATGATGCTATGGTTGATGTATGGATGCAAAGATGATATGATAATGCATAGATTATGATTCTAAATGCTTTATGGATGATATTTTATGTTACTTGAGATGAATGTGAATTAAATGTGATACCCCTTATGTTTTTTTGTATTTTCTTAGTGCAAATATATGATACTTCTATAGTATATGGGATGAATTTGATTATGCAAGTGAGATGCAATGCACCTCTTTTTGTGTTTTCCAATGTAAATATTATGATATAATGCATGGATGGATGAATGATGTGATAATGCTTTCTAATGTATGTATGATATGCAAATGATTATGCAACTATATGAGAATGATATGTTTTTGTTAATGTCAAATGTACTCAATCCATTAATGATAGAGATAACATCATTTTTGAAAGTTGTGCTAGCCTTGAAAAATCTATAAGTTGCAGATGCAAAACTAACATGGATGCAATCTAACTTAACCATGTAGATCTAAAGATGCAAGTGTTGTCATTTTATCATGCGATTTGTCGTGTTTTTATCATCATTGAGCCTTTAAAATGTTAAAAGTGAGTACAAACATTGATGGTATAATTAAACCATGATGACCTGAATACTACTTTCATGATTTTGATATTGCAAGTTAACACAAGCATCTAGGTATAATTAAACTAAGATGACCTAAGCATTTCTTGTGTAAATAGACAAGAGTTAAGTGTTTTCCTATGCAAATTCGAAATGCCATTGCAATCTTTGTTGATAACAGTTTTTGGCACGCCCGGTGGGATAGTTTGGACTCTCATAGTCCAAAGTTTTTCCACATAATTTCGATTTTTTAATGTGAAAATCAATATTTACAACCTTTGGAGGAAAGATCTACACACACTTGGCGACTCCAAGAAAATCTATTAGTTTCAAAAGATCAAGTGCTGGTATGTTTTAAACAAAAATCAAGTTTTTATTTTGATATGAAAATCATCATAGATATTGAAGGTATGCGCTTTGAAAATCATCATAAGAATAAGTTAGAGCATACATTGCAGAATGAAATTGTTCATAAAGAGGACTTATTCTCAAACATTATTGAGGTTTTTTGCTCTAACATTGTTGACAACTTAGCACCATTCAAGACAAAGGATTGTGATCAACATAATCAGGTGACCAAAGAGGTTGTGGTTGAAGAGACAACACATGAGAAAAAAGTTGGAAAAAAGAGTCCTTAGTTTAGCATATTAATAGGATGCCTAATCAGGCATCTCTCTATAGCAAGTTCCAAGCATGAGATTGTGATTAAAGGACAACAAAGCCAACTTGTTCATTCACTCCAAACCAACAGTTTGGTTGATCAAAATTAGAGGATGAGTGATTTTGTTTACATTCTTCATAAAGAATTGCAGTAGTTTATTGAATATCTTCTTGTTCTTCATCTAATTTTAGCTATTCATAAACATGTAAATCAATGTATTTTTTTTAGAAGGGGAAGCTACTTTAACCAAATAGTAAATGGATTTGTTTGAGGCATTCACGGTTGTTTGGTTAGGGTAGGGTAGGGTAGTTTTCAAGCTAATAAGTGCTTTGAACACACTTCATTTTTAGTATTGTTTTATTTTTCAATAGAGTGCAGAAGCTGCACAGTTTTCTGGCTATGTCTTAAATAGAGTTATGCTAGTTTCTTTCAATTTTGTTTGTTGCTAATGGTTTTTACAACTGAGTTATAGAGGTTTTTGAGATAGAAAAAGACAAAAAGATGGAAATGGATAAGCAAGACAACTGATCTTATTTGTTTAGCAGACAAACACCCTAAAGAGGTCACTAGAAATGTTACTAATTTTTGGCTACTAGCTAAATTAGTAAAAAAAATTCAGGCAGTTATTAAACTAGAGTGAGAAAAAAATTTGGCATTTGAGCAAATTAGATAAGAAAACCAGACATTCAAAGATTTATCAAGTACAAGTACATGTTTCATAGCTAGTTCAGCATGTTCAACATTTTAGTATGTGGTGTAAAATGGGCTCCCACAAGAGTTGAGCCCATCATGCTACCTTCTTAGATTCAAAAGATGCAATGAATAGTGGTCGCATGTTTTAATCATATCTCAAAAACTACAATGTGGGTTTTCATTATTTTTGGATATAAATTATAAAACAATGAGACAAAAGAACCCTTTAAATTTCTCACCAACTCAATTCGTATTTTTTGATAAATCTTCACCAGTTCTAAGGAAAAAAATAGATCCACCTTTTTAGGAGGATTGTAAGGCTCAAAGGGCAATTCTACATTAGTTTTGAGGTCCCACATGGGTTGACCATCACTCAAAGGGAGTTTTGGACACTTAATCACTTAATTTGCTTAGGTTTTGAGGCCTTTTTTGCATGTTTTTCAAATTTGCATGACCAAAGATGATTTATCATGCATATTAGTGGAGTTGAAAGTTAAGTCTCAATATTATCATTTAATTTTAAAGTGCAAAACACTTAGCTTGCATTTTTTGCATGATTTTAAATAAGACAAAATATGTAATTAAATATTAAAGGTAATATTTTATTACCTTAATATTTACCATGCAATGTAAAAAAAAAAAAACTCACATGATAAATATTAAAATAATCATGTTATTTTTTTAATATTTAATTGAATAGTCCCTTTTTCCCAAAATTATGCAAAGAAAAAATGGAGCAAATGGTGAGACATAATTGCAGTTTGACATCAGCTTTGGAGTTCGTATTATTTGACTTCAGTTATCTCCTCTTAGTTTTTTGAAGCCCTTTATTGTATATAAGGAAAAAAATTAGTTTTCTTTCCTTCGTTCTTGCCTTTTACTCTCTTAGATTTTAAGAGAAGAGATTTTGCAACTCATTTTTATGACAGTTTAATATACAACAACAGGTTTTACAGGTTATTTTTCTATTATTTCATTGTAGTTTCTCCTTTTGTTGGCTTAAGGATACACGTTTTACCTTTTTATAATTGAGTTTATGTAATAAATGATTGATTTGATGAAAGTTTAATGTGTTTTATTAATCAAAACCTTTAAATTTTGTCTATTTCATTACTATAAATTCTTGGATGTAATCAAGTTTCAGGTCTTAAGTTGTGCATACAATTATCAATTTTAGGTTGTGAAGTATCTGTTTCCTTTTTGAAAAGGTTAATTAGCCTTCCTTTGAAGCATTTTTGTCATAAGATTGCAATTAGTGAGTTGTGTGAAGTTTTCCCTGAATTTTACAATTGTGAATTAATTTTCCTTTAAATCATCATATTTGGTGCAATCACCTCCTAGAATCAATTTAGTTTCATTTTTCAATCAATCTTACTCACCCTTTTCCTTCCAATTAAGTAGTTTCTAGGAGAATCATAAAGGAAGTCGACCTATAATCTAGAGGTTGATTTCCATTTCAGGCAACCCACAGACTTGAAAATCATCCCATGTTACACAGGATTGCAAAACATCTTTGCTTTTGCATTCGAGTGCACTCTTGTTGATAAAAGTCATCAGTGATACATTGAAGAGCACGTCTCACGACAATTCACATAGTAGTAATGATCAACTCACAAACAACAGATAAAAAAAATCATACTATTTCCTAGCTCCTCTAGTTCACGACATCCTTGAGGTGCTCCAGAGATATGATAACAAAAATCAAAATACAACAATTGAACAGACATGCCAATGTGATAAAACCATGATTCAGAAGGAACATCATCTATTTAGATTTATTTTGATTGATTGATTTGGTTGTTTGATAGTTTGGATGGTTGATGTGTAAATTTTGATGATTGATGTTCAATGTTAAATTGCACTATGATCATTGTGTTTGTTGCATTGTCTGACTGTTTGTTTGTCTGTTGTTTTAAACTCAAAGTTTATTGTCCCTAGTGAGTTCATGATTTTTCCCCCAGTCTATGGTGAGACACGATCATAATGCCAGGATATGTACATGTGGCTCTTTCGATGATAGGAATAATGATGGTGAAAGTGATCGGTCAGCACATGCTCAAATAGATGGAAAAGCTAATCTATCACAAATAGCACTTGTTGCTAGGTTTTCACTATTTGTTTTTATTGCACTTATTTTAGATTTTATGATTTTTTTTTATTTTTCACATTTTTTTGTATTTTTCAATTTTTTACTTTTTTTTGGATTTTTCTCTTTTTTATTTTTATTTTTTGTTGTCACCAAGACGCCTGTTTTCCAGGTTTTTATCAAGGTAACGATTTTTTCATGACATTTTCTCATTTTTTTGTATTTTTTCAAAACTTTTTATTGTGCACTGGATGAATTAGGTGTAGAAATTCTTGAGATGTAAGTTGTTGATGGGTTCTTCAAATAGGTCTCCTTCATGCATAGACAACTGATATATAGGCTCCCAATCCATAGACTGATACCACAATAAAAGTACCTAGTCAGTTTGGTTCAAACTTCCCCTTCTTTTCTTGATCTTGTTGATTACGAAGATTTTCTTTTAGGACCAAGTCACCAACCTGAAATGCTCTTGGTTTTACCTTGTGATTATAACTTCTTGACATCCTCTGCTAATAGGCTTTTAGGTGATCCACTGCATGCTAACAACACTCATCCAACAGTTCCAACTCTTGTAGCCTAGATACTCTATAATCCTCCTTTGAAATAATTCCCTTCAAAGACACTTGTAGGGATGGTAGCTCAACCTCAATAGGTAAAATGGCCCTTGATCCATAGACTAGAGCATAGGGTGTGGCTCCTGTTGAGGTGTGGAAACTAGTATGGTAAGCCCACATTTAGTTAGACGTGCCAATCACGTCTAGCATCGTTGATGGTTTTCTTTAGGATTTTTAGTATGGTTTTGTTTGAGGCCTCTACTTGGCCATTTCCTTGAGGGTAGTAAGGTGTGGAAAATTGATGTTGGATATGAAACCTTTCACAAAGTTCTTGGACATCCTGATTCTTGAAAGGTCTACCATTGTTAGTGACAATGGACTAAGGAATACCATACCGACATCTGATGTAATTTAGGATGAAAGATGCAATTTGTTTTTCGGTGATGGTGGTTAAAGGAACAACTTCAATCCACTTTGTAAAGTATTTCGTGGCTATAATGATGAACTTGTTTCCATTGGATGATGATGGATGAATCTTACCTACAAGGTCAAGTCCCCATTGATAGAAAGGCCATGTTGATGCAAAAGGTTGCAATTCCTATGTTGGTGCATGTATCAGGTTTCCGTGGACTTGGCATTTTTGGCACTTCTTGAAAATTTGAAAAGACTCCTTCTCCATATTCAGCCAGTAATACCCCAAGTTAGGAGTTTCTTAGCGAGAGTTAGAACACTTGAATGAGTGCCACAAATACCTTCATGAATCTCGTGTAAAGCGGTTTTAGCTTCGTTACATTCAAGACACTGAAGGAGAGTACCATCAAGACCTCATCAATAAAGTACATTGGCTATTAGTGTATGTTAAGCTGCTTGTCGGATAAAGTTATATTTTTGGTTTCAAGATAAATTAGGTGGTAGGGTATTGTCTCTTAGATAGGTGTATATCTTCACATAGATAGAAGCATCATTCTCGACTGAATCGTATATGACTTGGGATTTGGGGTTATCATAGGATGGGTTAAATAGTTATTCCACTATGAATTCATAACGGCTTCATTTTTTAGGTATCTGTAGGAGAGAAGCTATGGTAGCCATGACATCAATAGCTTTGTTATCCCCTCTTGGAATTTTCTCAAATTTGATCTCCACAAAGTACTTTTTGAATTCATCGACCATTCTTTTATACGACATCAATTTGTCATCTTTTGTCTGGTAATCATCATTCACCTGATTTATGACTAGTTGGGAATCACCGTAGACTTGGAACTCTATGATCTTCCATTTGACTACCACCTTGATACAAATGATCAATGCTTCATACTCAACCATGTTGTTAGTGCAAGGAAACATCAGTTTGTAAGATTTCAGGATGGTATGCCCTTGAGGCATGGAAAATATGATTCATGCACCTGATCCATGTTGCATGTAAGACCCATCAAAATATAACATCCACTGTTGTGTTGACATTGTAAGGACATCTGCATTTGGGTACTCAATGTTCATGGGATGATCATCTTGCAACGGTGCTTCAGCTAACTAATCGGCTATCACTTGACCCTTGATTAATTTTTTGTCCACATTGAATGTCAAACTCACTCAATATCTTGCCCACTTGGTTAGTCTTCCTGTCAAGGCAGCTTTGCTGAGTAGATACTTCAATGGATCAATTTTTGCTATAAGTTTGATGGTGTGGGTTAACATGCAGTGTCTTAGTTGTTGAGTAGAAAATAATACTGCCAAACAAAATTTTTCAATAAATATGTAGTTGATTTTATAGCCATTCAAGGTTTTGCTAATGTAATAAATAGTCATTTCTTTTCCCGCAGAATCTTCTTGTGCTAGTAGAGTGCCCAAAGATACCTCTGTTGTTGCTATGTAGAGTAATAATGGTTTTCCTTCAGTTGGTGGTACCAGTATGGGTGGTGACATTGGATACTGTTTCAGTTGATTAAAAGTTGCTTCACATTTTTCATCCCATTTGAAAGAAACATTCTTGTGTAGTAAGTGATTAAAATGATGAGTTTTATCTGTTAGTTGCGAGATGAACCTCCTAATAGATTGGAATCGTCCCTGTAAAGATCTGAGTTAGCTGATATTCTTGGGAGGAGGCATCTCCATGATGGTTTTGACTTTCACAAGATCCACCTCAATTCCTTTAGCTGATACTATATATCCCAAAAGTTTTGTTGATGTCACACCAAATACACATTTCTTTGGGTTTAATCTCACATTAAATTTCTCCAACCGAGTGAATATTTTATCTAGAATTTCCAAATGTCCCTCTCTAGTGAATGATCTTTCCAACAAGTCATCTACATAATCCTCCATAAAGGTGTGCATCATGTCATGAAAGATAGTGGTCATTGCATGCTGATAGGTAGCTCCAACATTCTTCAACCCAAAAGGCATTTCATTCCAATAGAAAGTACCCCAAGGACATGTGAAAGCAGTTTTATCTTGGTCTTTTGGTGCAATTTTTATCTGGTTATAACCTAAAAATCTATCCATAAGTGATAGCATTTCATGACTAGCTATTAAATCCACTATGATGTCAATGTTAGGCAAAGGAAAGTCATCCTTTGGGCAAGCTCTGTTAAGATCTCTGAAATCCATACATATCCTGATACTGTAGTTGGGTTTAGAAATAGTACTATATTTGATATCCACTCAGCATAATCAATAGGTCGGATAAATCCTACATCCAATAGTTTCTTCAATTCAGCTTTCACTAGAAGGGCAATGTGCGGATGCATTTTTCTCAACTTTTATTTCACTGGATTTACTTCAGATGGTAGAGATAAATGATGCATGATAAGCTTTGGATCCATGCATGGCATGTCAATGTAGGACCAAGCAAAGTTGATTTGTCTCTCTTCTAAGAGCTTAGTAAAACTTTTTTTTTCTTCCCCTATCATGGATGCTGCTAGATGTAGGGTCTTCACCGTTTCAGTTGTACCAATGTTGGTGGATTGTGTAGGTTCAATCGGCACTAAAGATCTCAAATGATAGTGTTCGAGAAGTGCCAAATCTCCCATCTTTCGGTGCCTCATAGAGGTTTTCACCGTTAGATGCACTCTTTATTTTTACTTTTTCTTGATCTAATATTGTCATTAAATGGTTTTCACCATTAGATCAATTTTTGATATTCATTGTTTTGCAGCTGAGAGATTTGACACTCCCCTTGTCTAAAGCTTCATTATGAAATTCAATGATGGAACATGTTTCGAGATTATCAAAGCAAAGGAAGTTCACAATGGCGTCATCATTTGGAAAGATAGGTATATCAAGCAGCTCGGTTTGGTCCCAGTCAATTAGTTCGGGGTGTACCAATGGCAAGGAGTCATCAAATTGGTTAAGATCAAAAGGAGCGAGTGTCATGATGGCAACATCGTCAAAGTGTTCGATAGTGATGTCAAGGTCTATGATGTTACTCTCCTATGAATAATCTATCTCGCTCGGAGTTTGATTGTCTTCGCTAGAGTCATCGATATGTTGTGATCCAATTTCAAGTGATCTAGACCATGAGCTTTGTCCCTCCATACGTGTTGGTGCATACCTTTGTATCACATCAATTTATTTTTCATGACAAGATTCTTCAGAGTGATTCCCATTCATATTCATTGGAATATGTTTTGGAAATATCTCGCAATTAAAGGATTCATTCAACAATCCGTTGTTTGGTTTCTTCTTTTGACTCTTCTCTATATCCTAGCCTTGTTTTGTCCTTTGAATTGGTTATGATAGGCTGTATTGGTTTTATAATACCTTCTTTTCTTTTTCCGATAGGACCTTTTCCATCATATCCCATCTTCTTTAAGATTATAAAACCTTTACCATATGGCTTTGTTAGCACATTGGAAGTTGATGCTTGTGATGCTTCTTCATCCTTGTATAACCAATTCAAAACATCCTTGTCTTCTAATTCATCCACTAAAGTGCCTGATTTTATAAACTTACCATCAAAGAGTGTGGTTGGTTGTGAGGATTGTTGTTTTGAGGTTGATGGTTGTCCATAGGATCTTGGTGAAGGCATCAACTGTGAAAGACACAAGGACTGCTCGATTGAATATTCCCCCATGCCTTTGTCTTTTAACTGGATCTTTTTCTCAATTTTTTTGATAAATAATCTTGTTGACTTTCATGATTTGATGGAGTAGAATCACCAACGCCTTTGTCTTTTGACTAAACCTTTTCCTCAGGCTGATTTGACAAAGAATTTAAGTGACTTCCGTTACTTGATGGAGTAGAATCACTAATACCCTTATCTTTTGACTGATTCTTTTCCTCAAGCTGGTTTGACAAGAAATTTAGTTGTCTTTCATTGTTGGATGAACTAGAAGTGTGAGCTTCCCTATTATGTGGCACAAAAGTATCTTGGATTGTTTTGAGTGTGTTGCAATATTGAGGATTGCTAGAATCAGCTGAAATGGTAATCTCTTGTCCATTGAAGGGGAATTTCAAACATTGATGATATGTTGATGGTACTACTTGCATGTCATGAATCCAAGGACATCCCAAGAGTATATTGTATGTCAACTCCTTTTCTAACACTTGGCAGATTATATCTTTTACAATCAGTCCCACTTAAATTGGTAACACAATTAATCCTTGGGAGGATCTCTCTTCATCATCATAGGATTTTATAGTGATTTTTCTTCTAGCATCAATTGTATTTTCTGAATATCCAAGTGCTCAGATAAGTTTTAAAGTGCAGATATTTAGGCTAGCTTCATCATCTATTAGAACACATTTGACCTGGTGTTTGTGAATTAAAATATCAATGTGGAGGGTAGCATTGTGTGGATGGGTGAGTGATACGTCATCATGTTTGGAAAATGATAGGCAATGAGGTGTGGTCAAGTGTCCCTCCATAGCTTGGAACTGGAAAACTTCCAGATCATTTGGTACTGTGGTGGCTACTAGAGATTTTTCTAGAATTTCTTTATGAGCTGGTGAAATTTTTAACAGTTCTAATATGAATATTTGAGCTAGGATTTTCTGCAGTTGGTCAAGTATGTTGTACTGAGCTGCAAGGGCAGTGGGTGTCTTAGAGGAAACTCCTTTGAATATTACTTTGTCTTTCCCTCTTGTGGTTGCATTGATTGATAAATTGTCTTGTTTTTCTCTGATTTTAATGACATTGATTTGATTATCATTTGCAACAACGTTTGTGATCAAATTTTTTGGTATGATGTCATTGATTTGATGTAATTGATATCATGGTGATGATTTTCAATTGTAACAATGTTTTGTTCATGCTCAATTGTGATGTTATTAGTTGGATTATCAACTATGATAATGTCTTTTTGGCCCTTGATTTCAATGTCCTTAGTTTGGTGTTCTCTGATTGGTATGATGTCATTGATTTGATGTGATTTGTTGTTGATGTCACAAAGAGGATTTTTAGTTGTAACAATGTTTTGTTCATACTTAATTGTGATGTCATTAATTTGATTCTCAGTTGCAATAATGTCTTTTTGGCCCCTGATTTCGATGTCCTTAGTTTGATCTTCAACTACTTCAATATGGAGAATGGTAGAATCATAAACATAGTTCACATTTTTCCCTTTGGTGTTTGATGAAGAGGACTCCCCCTTTTTGTAGTTTGGTAAAAAATTCTTGAATGCTCCATAATCATTATTAAAAGGATTTTCTTCAGCTTCAGCCATGGTGTTTTGAGTTTCTGCTTCTTTTTCCTTGAGTTTCTGCTTTTGGAATCTTGTTACAATGGGCATACAAGTGTGATAATTTTGACTAAACTTTGATCTTTGTTTAGAGGAGTGCCAAGGATAGTAACTAAGTCAAATAGAATGACAAATTCTATTGATGAGACTAAGTTGAATTTGATTATACAATGTTGTTTCATGATGAAGGGTGACAAATCATGATGATGAAAGTTAGCTTAACAATTAGAAATGTGATAGGTTTGATGATCTAGGCACTTTAAGGTGTTAGATCTTGGTTTAGTTTGAAGAATTTCACTTGCAAAGGTCAGTTTCAACAAGTTTAAGACACTGGTGTGATTGATGAATGATTTTGTTATGCAAAAAATCTTTAATTCTGGTTCAAATGTTAGATAGATGGTGAAAATAGCTCTTTGTTTGTGAATTCATTGGATGTGCTAAAATAGGGTACATATGTGCTAAAAGATGGAATGGATGCGCTAATAAACATATCTGATGTGCTAGATTGTCCCCTAGATGCGCCAGTAAATGGGCTCTATGCGCTGAACAATGGACCAAATGCACCTAAGAATACATTGAATGCGCTAAAAGATGGAATCAACGCACTGGAAAATGATTCAGTTGCACTAGAAAATGGGTTAAATGCGCTAAAATGAGCCAGTGATGCGCTAGACTACCCTTAGATGTGATTTCAATTGGGTACTTTATAGGTGAATGCGCTAAACAGATTTGCAAGTGCGCTGGAAAATGGAACCTATGTGCCAAAAAGTGACCCAGATGCACTAGAAGATGGACTATATATGCTGGAAAATGACTCAGATGTGCTAGACTGTCCCTTAGATGCGCAAGAAAATAACTTAAATGTGCTAGAAAATGTTGTGAATGCACCAAAAAATGTCGTATATGTGCTAAAAGATGTCGTGAATGTGTTGAAACAGGGAATGTATGTGCTAATCTGGAAGTGTTCAGTGTTTTTGACAGTCTTTCTGGTTATTTTGCTGTTAATTAGTGAAATGGATGTTTCCAAGGGATTCTTTTCTGAACAATGATCTTTTATTTGGTTTCCTTGTCTTTGAATTATGTGAATTAATTGTTCTTAAATGGATGATTTCTTGAATCATGACTTCAAACATAGCAGCAAGTTGTAAAATAATTGTTTCCACCTAGGAACTAAACATTGAGTGTATGTTAAAAAATTTGGTCAGATTCCTTTGATTTCCACATGTATAGAACAAGAGCAGTCAGATCAAACACTTTTTTAATGTCAAGGGTCACTTAAAATACCACAACCCACATCTTAGAACTATGTCAACTCACACAGTCGTGTCACCCCTAGAGAGCGCTCGTGTTTTTTCCTTTCTTGATTCTTAACCAAAGTCAAATCCTCCACTTTTGACCAGTAATCCCTAATAGTTATATGGTGAGTATCTTGGGGGCAGATTCTTCCCTCCCCTTGCACTGTGATATTAGAAGTGTTCAGAAATTGATTCGGCTAGTTTCTACACTTAAGGTTCGTAGTAAGGGTTTCCATTCGGTGTGGTAAAATGATAAACTCCCGTAGGAGACCTCCCAACCTTTAGAAAAAAGGTTTTGGGGATGGTTATCAATACACATTACCGTTGAATTATAAGTTTCTTTGAATTCACTTTTGATTATAGTGGGTCGGAAAATTTTGCTTTAGTTGTTCCCACTTAGGTTGTTCCCGTAGGATGAGTACTTTTTCCCACTACGATAGGTCTTCTAAAGGTGATATCAAAACATAAAAGAGTGAGTCTGGCATTTTGGTCACCCAATAAAGGGGAGAGCATAGGCCTATCACTTTACAAGCATAGTAGATAGGGTGTTCATTAACCTCTTAATTAAACTAGATTCCTAATTTAATCAAAAGAAAGCACTAAAACAACTCCAGCCCCTGCAAACACCATCAGTAGTTTGATATAATTGTCTTTGACCAGCGTATTAAGCACCTGTAACATAGAAAATATTGATTAGTTCTCAGAATTTTAAGTTTTTGCAAAGAAAACCAGAAGTGCTAAAAAAGGAGACATGTGCACTAAAAGATTGCACAGATGCACTAAAAGAACTATTATATGCGCTAAAATATCAACTGAATGCACTAAAAGACCCCTCGTATGCACTAAAATATGAGCTAGATGCGTTGAAAGATGCTCCAAATGCACCGTAATAGGAATTGGATGAGCTAAAAGATGTTTTGTATGCCTTGAAAGAAAACGCGGATGCGCTACATAGAAGTTCACATCTAGATCTGTAAACACACTTTCTAGAAAATGCCAATAAAAGGGCTAGGCCCCACAGTGGGCACCAATTTTATGTGTGAGTTAAAATGTGCAAATGAATAACAAAATCACACAAGCAATGGGACATTATATTATAGAAATTGAATCACAAAACTAATTGAATTGAAACACAACAAATTCCCTAAAGTTGTCTCATTGTTTCCTATCTTCAAGGATTCATGAAATCATAATGGCTCTCAGATTGTTTGCACATTTATGACCTTTAGAATGACAACCTGAAGAACGGAATGCTGGAAAATGCAAGAAATCTATTCCTACATGTTTGATAAACTATATGATTGATGATGCTATGATGAAGATATGATACTAAAAGTTGTGATGCAAATGTTGTATAAAAACTACTACGATAACTGAAATGTAGCTACTAACTAAGCCATGATTCTAAATTAATAGGCTTCTTAAATGCTAATTGCTAAATTGCTCCAATGCTCAAGGTGAAAATTCTGTAAAGTAAGTTTGCTCAAAGTTGGGCTATCAAATGTTGTATCTAATGAGGTTGCATTTATAGATTTTCCAAAGCATATTGTGATGTGGCAACAACTAGCAATCAAGATTTTAGTTAGAGAGATGAATGGTGGAGGATGAGGAAGTTAGAGAGAATCCAGGAGAGTGTTCCATTTAGTAAAACATTATGCCAAGTGTTGGAGAGAATAAATGGTGGAAGAGAGCCAAGTGTCTCAAGTTTGTTTCAAAATTTGTTGAGGATAATTCCAATTTAAATATTAAGGATATTTAAATTCATGAGACACATGATAAGGTGGCAAGAGGAAAAGTTGCAGACATGTGACTAAATTCAAATTTAGTAAGAAGATATTAATTAAATAAAACAAACTATTTGGATTTGTTTATTTTATTAAAATTAGAGGAATATGATTTAAGGTAGAAGAATTAGAAAATGTGAACTATATAAATAAATTTAGACGAAATAAGAAGTTTATTAATTAAATACCTTGTATTTAACTAATTAACTATCCTGGCCAATTTTAGGTGTATACACTTTTATCCACCATATATGACTAATATCATTTGTTGTACCCCTTCTACAATATAAACAATTCGCACAATAAAACATCCCACTTTGAACACCAAAATATATATCCCTATAAAACTTACAAATGTCCAAAACAAAATAAAAAATCATGCCCCTATGAATAAGGCTAAACATTTTTCATCCACAAATGGAACTCATGGTGGAGTATAGTAGACCAATAAACCAAAACTAACAAAACTACAAACATAAAAGAATATTCCTTTTATAATGGTTGTAGTCAATTTGAAGAACCACAACCATGTTATAAATGAAAATACTCCTAGGCCCAAGTGACTCTGGTTTCTCTGCCCATGTGATTCTCATTGCCACCCGCCTTTTTTTTTGAATATGTAACTTTATCTTTATTAATAATATAGATATTTGTCTATTCATCAAAACAAATACTCCTAATGAATTCTTTGATTCTATAGAACTCATTTATAATATTTTATGCATGTCACGTACATCATAGGAAAACTCATTTTTTGCACAAACCATAATCATGTTATAAATGAAAATACTCCTAGTGAATTCTTTGTTTCTATATAACTCATTTATAATAATTTATCCTTGTCACATACATCATAGGAAAACTCATTTTTTTGCACAAACCATACAATAGGAAGAGGCCTTATTCTTTGTTTTAATTTGCAAATCAAGAATTGGATGCTTGAGACTTTCATCAAATTTATCCTTAATTATTTGTCTACATTGAATTCATTCCACATTTCAAATTTAAATTGTTTAATTAAATCAACTGTTAGACCTATTTAGATTAATTTTTTTCTCTAATTTATATTGTACAAGTTAGAATAAATAAATTACTGCATCAATCAAATATCATTACTCTTATAACTAATTACTATCAACTATGCTTTTATTACTTTCTGACATCATCTTCAACCATATTCTTCTCAAAATTCAAATCCAACCTGGCAAACCAGTAGACAGATCAATAGTCTATGGATATGTCCAGTACTACAAGAAGTGATAATATTTTTCCACTTCCAATGCTCAAGATCCGAAAATCCACTGCCACTCCAGTAAATCCAAGTGCTTCAAAGTTTGGCATTAACTAATGTACTATCATCGACTAGTGGAGTGGAGGACAGCAGATGGATATTACTTGTTATCACCATCCTGCCATGGCCATTATGGGTTGAGGGGACTTCACTTCAATATGTGACTGGTAAAGATCCACTTAGTCAACGATGTTAGCAGGCATTTCCATGTAGCATAAACCTTCTCCACACAATTTTGAAGAATATCTATAATTGTACTGGATTTTTTTGTAGATTATTAGCTAAAGGACAAGAATTTGATAATGACATTTGCATTATGAAATACCAGTTAAAAGTAAGACTGGGACAAGATTTAGGATGGTTTGTTGGGCAATCGTAATTCATAAAGAAAATTGAATGCACTGTCCTCTCAAGATTGTATGGAAAGCTGTATCATCCCAAAAAGACAGCAACTCCTTGGCCCAGAAAAGAGTTCAGTTGAATCCCAAATAAAATAGAGAGACCCACATCATAAATCAGTTTTGTTGTTCAGTCATCCTCGTTATTCTTCTCTCGCAGTCTATAGTATTTTAGGAGTGAAATTTTTATTATGAGATAGAGTAGAAAGCTCTTTTTTATCAATATTTTCATCAGACCATCCATTGTTAGGATGAAGATAAAAATGGGATTTTTTTGAATGCTGTGTTTTTTTAGAGTAAATATATTATGATATTAATATCATGATTCAACTATGTAATTTTTTAGGTCAAATTTATTGATTCATATTTCATGAGTTAGTGGTTCACACAAATCCATTTCTTTTGAGAATGAATGGTCCACTTAGCGTCATGACATCTAAGTAATGCTCATAGAAGTGAAGCATTGGGAATTCTTGGGAGGTCAAAAGAACCTTCAACAAGTGTTGTGTCTTATGAAACGTTCATCATTGAGTCCCTTTAGCTTATCAATTTATAAGTTAAAAGTATTTTTTCACTGGATTCAATTGCATAGTTTTTTATTCAAACTCATTGATCCATATTTGATGAATTGCATTGACCCATATTTGATGAATTGCTGACCCATATTTGATGAATAGCATTGACCCATATTTGATGAGTTGTGCTGTGTAGTTTTTTAGTCAAACTCATTGACCCATATTTGATGAATTGCATTGACCTAGTCAAATATCGATCAATGAATTTTACTCAAAAACTACGCAGCATAAATATAGATCAATGCAACTCATCAAATATAAATAAAAAAGTTTGATTCAAAAACTAAAAGACACAAATATGAATCAATAAATTTTGACTCAAAAACTATGTAATTGAATCTAAATATTAATATCATAACTTGACACACTTATTAAAAAAAAATCATAACAACACTGCACTGATGGAACCAGAGATCGGGTTAAACTATGCAGCTGCCCAAACTGTGAAAAAAAGAAGGTTCTGTTAAGTTTCGGGATGCATTACTCCTATCGAGGTTCTGGACTGTCCATTGCACATTAAATTATGCACCGGGTACCTGGTTAACTACGACATCGGGATATCTTATGTAGAGAAAGACACATTAACACAGACCAGTTGGTAATGGGGTCCACATAGAACAAATAATTCATGGTCTGAAAAAACCCAAGTGGGCGGACAAGCCTGCCTCACAGCCCTTTTATTTATTGCATGAGAAATGAATGGATAATAGTTAGAGGGTCTGACATTGTAGAGCCATTGATGTGCTTAAATTGAATGAGCAACAGGCAGTCAGAATCTGACAGTTAATGCAGCTCACAAACATAACACAGCGTACCTCAGTAAGTGTGTTCCTGTCCTACAGAAGGAGGGAAATATGCCAACTATTACCAAATGTTAGTTGGGTGATAGGTGAGTCATCATGACTATTAAATAACTCTACACCAGATTTGAAGTTCAAAAACGCTTTCTACATCAGATTTGAAGTTCAAAAACTCTTTCCGGGCAGATGATGGGTTGAATGAATGAATGGTTTTTAATGACGTCCACGAGACCATCAGTCCATGGGTTTGATGGCAATAAGAACTTTCATCTGTGCTCTGCTTGGTACATTCTCATAGTCAGTTGTAGACATAATTGACTATTAATATCGAGAGGATGGCAAGGCCTTGGGTTGATCATAGTACCATGTCTGCAGAAGAGCTCTTGGGATTAAAGAAATGAAATGATTTTGCAGATTCATTTACTTAAAATAAAATTTAATTACAATGAAAATATTAAGCTCTAAAGGGAGACGGTCTAGGAAGGAGAAATAACAAAACAAAACTTCTGAAGGACAGTGAAGACTGCAGCACAACAGATAATAATCAGAACCTAAACTAGGAAATCAACATACAGCATCTTACTCTGAGAGTAACAACAGCTATCCCAGTCTTGAATAACTCAAGTGACTTAGATTGGCATTAACCAACAGGTTGAACCAATCACATACTTTACAAACAGCAGCTTAAACATAAATTATACTTGAAATTTAAATAAGCTTTGGAGCTGTCTAGAATATCAAATGACCTCTTCATGAAGTTGCAAAAATTGATAGTAGTTGACCTCTTCCAAAAGCTTGCTATATTTAACATCATCTTTCAAATGAAAACACAAAGAGACAAATTGTAACATATGTCAGCCTAAAACTATAGCATTTCTACTTTCTTATGAGTAATATGATTAGAAAACACAACTAAACATCTACTTTTTCAAATATGAAGCAAAATAGTTTGCCTCATAGTATCAGCAACCACATTCTTATGAAGCTCAACACCCAATAATGCTTCTTTCCAATGCAACACATGCTAAAATATAGCAGGGAAAAAATCAAATATAACATTTCTCTTTTTTTTGCCCAAAAATATCACAAAAAATGTGTTTTAAGCTTTCAGTATGCTAGCAAAAATGACACTTCGCTAACTGAATCTTTGAATATTCAATCTATTCCCCATCAGTAATTTATGGTGCAAAATTTTCTAGGTTAGAATTTGAACATTTGCTTCCACTCTAGACCTTGTGCAGGGATAATTTTGTACGTACCTAAAATCATTCTTGTATAATTTTGCAGGTACAATCAGTGTTAGGTTTGGTCTTGTTTTAGATTGTTAGTTGAATAGAGTTCTAAGCCATTTAGGATTTAAAACAATTGATTTTAATTATTAATCATAATTATCAAAAATGTTGATATTTCAACAAATGTAATGTATTTTTTCATTTCTTTATTTCACCAAATAAAAATATATTATTTATCATTTTTTCATATTTATTTAAGACAAACAATCTAGAAAAACAAGTTTAATGGTAAAGATAACTTTTCCTACTATTTATCATAATTAATGAATTTCAAACAATTTATTTTTTAATTTTTTTTGTTATATAATAAAAATATTAAAATATATTATTTATATTTTTTTTTCACATTTATGAACCTTTTTTTTCTCTATATTTATGATCCACCGTAAAAACGGTTACATACAAAGTTGGGACCTTACCACTGACCTTTCCTGGCAATAAGGACGTTCACCTTTATTTGGAGTACTAATTTTTAAGTGTTCTAGAAAGCAGTGAAAAGCTTACCTTTCAGAAAGTTCAAAGACTTTTTGAAGTATAAAACACCAGAACCTGCTATTTTTACTTTGTAAAATACTGATCTTCTGGTATTCCAGTGCATGGTCCCCACTCCAACTTTACAATGTCTTTGCACTTGATAAACGTTTGGGCACAAGGATAAAGTACCTAGCAGAGTTCGATTGAGATAGCAGTTCTTTTTTACACCAAACCATTGAACACGATTCTATAAAACCTTTTCAATTAGATGTCGAGATTCTATTTAAGGAGTCCTAACTAACCTAGTATTGTCGCCTTGAAATATAGAAAAAATAAAGACTACAGAGAATGTTGTCACAGTCATGTACTATTTCAGAGATATACTTGATGCAACCTGAAAAGAGAAAGAGGATGAGAATAGAAGACACCAACACGAAGAACTTTTAGGGAATCATGTAGATAGCTACGTACAAAAATTCTTCTTTATATTCCATACTTTACAGAGTAACAGAAGAGAGCAACTGATAACCAAAGATCGCTCGTTAAAATTAGAGTGAGTCACTCTATCTAGATCTCCTCCTATTCGAAATTGGATAGGACAAATTTTGTGAGACCAGGGTCTGATTTTCTCGAGGATGAATATGTCGAGCGAATGAATATACCAAATGGATTTTTAACTGTCACCCATTTAGAATTAAATATAAATTCCTCCTTTCTACACATTGCATCCAATGCAGAACACAGAAGTGGGCTATCTGTCTTATATATCTCTTACAATCATCTGATCTAAACATATGTATAATGTGAAAAGAATCCATATTACAGTATACAGAGATCTTGGGTGTGGGTCAGAGAGAATCTGATTTTCCCATATGTAAACAGTCAGACAGGGTCATATGCTATCCAGTATCCAGTCAATTCCTAATGGCAATTAAATGGAAACACTGTTTGGGATTCCCCTGCCTGTTACCCCTGGACCCGATGTCGGCATCATTAGTTCATATGGAACCATCCCCGCACCATTCCTGTTCCTAAGTTTCAAGTCTTTATTTCTCTGTTCTATGATGTTCTCTATACTCTGAATTCTAGCAGAAAACTTGTGGAATGCATCCACTACATTTATGTCACTTGTGGACAGTTGTTTTTGGCCAAGGTACTCTTCATCCGGGGAATGAGTAGAAAGAGTATCTATTACAGCCATTAAGCCAAGTGCCTGAAGGAGACTTGGCACGCATGATAGGAAATACTTCTGTGGGTTTGAAATAAAGTTTTGATATTCTGGATCTTTCTCCTCAGGGACCAACCTCCTCATAAGACAAGGCCTGTTAGGTACAAAACCTCCATATGGGTACTGACCAAAATTAAGAGCAGCATGCTGGCCTGAAGCAACCCATATCATTGTAGTTAGGATACCAACTAGATCCTCCTTTGTTTCCAGTTTTGGCCACCATGGTTCGTTTCTTAATTCTGGGTGCCCTTTATTCTTAATTTCTTCCCACCAAGCTTGAAGTTCAACATCACTTTGTACTCTTCCTGGTTCTGAGTAATAACAAGCAACATATTCTTCAACCCAATCTTTGATAGCTGACCAAATAAGGAGACCGTCAGCTGCATAAGGGTAGTCTTCGATCACCAATCTCACACCATGTGGTTGAGTAGAATCCTCAACTGCCATACCCCTGATCACAGTCAAAAACATAACCCGTTAATAATGGTACTTGAATTTCTCAATTTTTTATATGCCAGTCCTAAAAGCACACCACTTACAAACGTTTACATTCCCCTAATAAAAGAAAAATATTAATGCGCCCAAATACAAATTAAAGAATAAACGATTAAGGGTATGGCATGCTATAAATATTCCTAACTTATGCAAACAGGCTTTCTATTTCCCCAGTCAAGCATGCATATCACAACCTGAAGTCCAGGAAATCCCTAGAAAACTATAAAATGCATTGAGGATCATCCATATGTGCCAAGGATGTCTTACCTTCTGATCAAGTCTGCAGGCAAACCTTCCATATCAAATCGCCATTGTTTGCGGTATGCGTCAACACTTATATCCATGCAGTACTTGCCTGGGGTAAAAGAGGATTCAATCACTCCCTCTGCACTGATCAACTTTTGTCGGGCCATTGCATTGATTTCCATGGTGTAGCGCATGTGTGGATGAAGCAGCTTGAAGATAGGGTGCATAGCACTCAGATGTCTGTGAGCTGCAATTGCATAAGGCTCCATACAAGCATGTGTACGCAACCTGTCAATTTGTATAATGCATCAGAAATTGATATGGAGGGCACTTAATTTTTAATTGCTTAGATCATTAAACAGCTGTTTAACTGCTGAATAAAGCCAGATACCAGTCCCTGAAGACAAAGGCTTTAAATCAAATAGGAAAGCTTACCAGTGATTCACCAGCTGGTGGACGCCAGCATCATTGGAACATACATGAGCTTTGGCTAATTGCCAAAGCCAATGAGTAATTGAATCATTTGCAGGAGTGAAAACTCGCTTTGACTGACTCCCAGGAGCTGGTGGTGGAAGGCTAAGCTCAATAGCAACAGGCTTCAGAGTGTTGAGAGGAGTTAAGAAAAATATTGTCCTTGTAGCATATGTCTTTCTCCCATCCAGGGCGTTGATTCCATTTACAACTGGAATAAATGCATCATGATAGTCCAAAATGAACAATTTGTTCTCTTCTATGGCCTGCACAGGATCAAACATGGTACAGCTATCTGAGAATGACGATGGAAAGATTGTTGGCTGGCTGACATTTAGACTATTTGAGAGAGCTAATCATAGAGAAGCAATATCGTGCATATGTATGTACTGTTCCTTAGGAATTTGAATTTTTATGTGTGAATTTTTGCTAAGCTTCCATAAACTAACAATATGAATTCTTCAATTTACTAGACATCTGTTTACCTGCTTCACAGACATTCCATTGAGTTGTCCTATGATATGCTCTTCTTTTAATGCTGACTCTGGTGGGCCATAGATTTCTGGGTCCAGCTTGCTCACAGGAGGAAACTCCTGCACCATATTAACATTCACAATTCAGATTGCAAAATCCTTATAATTTTCCAGTCATCGATCATCAATTTCTAGGGTGGAAAGAAGGCCATATCTCTAAGAAGAAAAAAAGGCAAGAAGAGCAAACCTTTAACCGCTCAATGGACACAGGATTTACGCCTGCCAGTGTTTGACGAGC
This sequence comes from Sequoia sempervirens, assembly GCA_007258455.2. Taxonomy (NCBI): domain Eukaryota; kingdom Viridiplantae; phylum Streptophyta; class Pinopsida; order Cupressales; family Cupressaceae; genus Sequoia; species Sequoia sempervirens. The sequence continues at coordinate 223,599,231 of VDFB02256132.1, read as the reverse complement.
AAACTCATCATCTCTCAACCATGCAGATCTATCCTCTGCAATAATAAACATCCATCCCAAAATTAGAAAAGGCATGTAACTATTCAATCTACTTCATCCATACTGAGAACCATGGAAAACATAAATTTATTCTCTTGAATAAGTAAATTCTAAAGACAAGGAAGCAGGTATTTACTTGAGATGATACTTGGTGTGTCATACCGCAGAAGCTCCTCGCTGACTTCTCGGATCCAACTCACTGCCTTTGGCATCCTCTTTAAGAGTTCACTTTGAAGGTTCAATTTAACTCTAAGTCCCTCCTTATATAGAGCCTCTACTTCGGAGAAGCACTCGAACTCCTTGTTTGGGTCCACAAAACTGACTAGTAAGGCTGGAATCAAGTTATGCATAATAGCTCTCGTCCTTCCTCCATCAATGGTATTTTGCTTGACCTCCTCAAATGTTTCATCACGGGGTACATACAATGGAACAGGTTCCTCCACCCTGGTTTCTACTAAGGGATCTGTATTAATGAAGCAAGTGGAAACATTGTTAGAATGTCTATTAAGTAGCAATTGTTGCAGAAACCAATTACATTTCTCATTGAACCAAAACCTTACAAACTGTCATTAAGCATTCACTGACAAAGCAACTGCAATAAAGATTTCAGAATATGGTTGACTGGGTTAGAATTTTAAAATTCAGAAGGTGATTCTTAATAGTAGGGAATATTTTTTGACTCCCCTTTGCCAGGTATGCAGAGGCGAGATTATTAGCTTTTACCATTCACACAGCTGGGCTGATGCACTAGATGGCTAATGAATGTGGCCTAGCGTTTGAGCATCCAGGCTCACTAGCTCTGAAAACAGAGATATTGTGCAACGGAATGGAAAGATGTAGGATTTGACTAAATCAGTGGGTAGATATAAAAGTTAAGTAATCCAATCTAATATAAGGAGAAAGAAATGTAGGGATAGAAAGACATTGAGATTCTTGCCAATATAAATCATATTTCTCTAACCTTGCAATACATTGTTCCCTACTAAGTAAAATGCAGGACCCAAAGATAGGTATCCCTTAATACAGCGTTAGGTCTACCTGTTTTAATTGGAGGACGGCCGGTTCGACATCTCCGTGGATAGGGCATTTTCTCACTGCCAAGGACTGGTCTGGCAAGGTCCTTGCTCTGTTCCGGTTTTCCCAGATCATTGTACACCTCATAATCGTATATTCTATCAGAATGTTTGCGTGTACCTTCACCATTGCCACGTAGATCCTGTAGTTCCTTCAGCCGAAGGTCTTTCAGGCCAGCTGGAGTCTGAGATGGCAAGTATGGCTGTTATGACAGAGAAAGAGAGTTAGAAAAACAGCTGCCCTGAAGAAACCCTTCAACCATACTCTTGTAAGCTGATGTGCACCTGGTCATTAATCAATAAAAATCTAAATTTACAATAATAAATAGTATTACTGATTTCCAAAAAAAACAATAAATAGTATCAAAAGCGCACTCTTATATGTACCTTGTCGCTGAAAAAGACCCTATTTTCGGGACCGTCTTTCTTAGACTGCACCCAGGAGTCACAGGAAAAGAATACCGGTCCATTGATGAGCCCCTTGATTACAACTTTCTCCAGAAAAAATTCGTTGTTGTGTCGATTAGTAACAATGATGGCTCCTGGTTGTCCAAAATCGGAGCTGATAGAAAAGTTTGCAGTATATTCTACTGTCGCTGCCCGCATTGTAGACTTGTGTAGCCACCCCTTCAATGCAGATTCATTACTTCTTTTGCCTGTTTTGGTATCTGCACAAAATAGGCGTACTCTAGTCAGGCTTAATAAAAATGACATGACACCAAAGTATTGACAAAAAATTGCGCTAATATTAGCTAATGAGAGCTGACTTTGGGCAATGTAGAGTTAAAATGGCCTTTGTGTACAATGATAAATTCTCGTTGGGACATTCATCTGTTGCGAACCTGGCTGTCGAAATCTAGGTTGTGCACCCCTTATAGCCTTAGTGGGCTGCTGATTGGCATTATATAGTTTTGTTTAATCAGCTTAAAATGTCCTAACAGATCATAAAAGAAAGTTATAGCATTCATAATCAAAGGGATACTCAATCATGAAGACAATCCCTCTCGATAGTCGGGTGTTTTTCTGTTCATTTTCCAAGGAAAACAATATGGACTTAGATATTTTGAAGTTATATAAAATTGTCCTCTGTATAACCTGTTAATAAACGAATCAAGTGACTCGAGCAAAATTTTGCATAGAGACCTGCCATCTCTTCAAATTGCCAAATTGCCTATAAATTTCTTCATGGGTTGGTGCCAGAGACTGCCTGATTACTGTTTTTCATGACCTGGTACAAGTGAACAACCTTATCAAATAACAAGTGTTCATCACCGGGGAGCACATTGATGTTATATAGCCCCAAATTTCACAAGGTTTCAGTTTTTATAAGAAGCAAAGTTGAATTGTGCCTGGTTTTGAAGAGAATGGACTCATCAAACACACAAATCATCTTTTTTATTCAAAATATAAATTTATCTAATTATTAAGTTGATCTGTTTCTGAAGAGTAGGGTGAGTAATTTTCATCTGACTGGCACCTATAAACACAAACCTATCTGGTAGATAAACTTATCCCTTATATGAATGGCAGATGCCTTCAATCCTATGTGCACCTTACATGTCTTTCTCTTTAAAGACTCTGAGCTTTTAATCAAAGACTCTGGTTTAATTTTTTAATATAAATTCAAATTTACAAGTATTTGGTCATAAATTCTAAGTTCTTGTTCCCTTACTGTTTTAATTCAAAATTTGAATAGAAAACAGCAGAATGGAGATCTATTTCTGGAAAATGAAAACATGACAGGATGGTCTAAAATATATGGTATCTAACATAAGAGTTGACTCGCACTTTTTTAACAGTCCAGTTCCCCAATCCTGCTCTACCATCCTACTGTACTGTAAATACAAACATCATGAAAAAGGGGTCATTTTGATCAGCTAAACTAATAATCTGGAACAAAATTAAGAGGGGTGAGCATACTTGGATCAATTTTCTCGCTGACGAGCTGCAGCACAACATTCTGCCCAATCAGTTCAGCTAAAGAATCCATATGCCGTTGCATGGACGCAGTCAAATTCTCCTTCCTCTTTCTTCTCACAGTAACAATGGCCTCCAATTTCAGCTCAACCGGTTTCTCAGGAGCCAAAGTTGCAGGGGCCGAGGCAGGTACTCTCTTGTCACTCACAACCGCCCGTAAAATCGGGTGACCCAACTTCCTCCTCCCAAATTGCTCCCCCTGCTGCTGCTGGGAGACGAATAAAATACTCTTATATGCCTTCCGCTGTGAAGAAAACTGTTTTGGACGCGAAGACAAGAGAATTTTCTTCTGCAGCCTAAAACTCTCTGCAACGAGCGGAGATTGAGCCCAGCTCATCTTCACCACAGGCTGAGCTAACTGCAACATGTTTATACCAAAATTTCCCTCCCCAAACTATTCAACACCCTGAATTTGACACTCCGGTTCCGAAAACGCCTATATATAAAGCTTATCTCAGATCGTGGATTTGTACTGAGCTGAATTGGGTGTCCTAGCTGGGTCTGGTGTGTATATCCTAGTTTGTCTAAGCCTGTAATGCGAGCTGCTATCTATATAGTGCGCATAAGCAAAGGCTAGAAGCAGGACATGAAAAGGACGGGTACGTGGACTTTGATTAACCGCGTTGTCCGAGGTCTAAGTGGACCGATTAACACGGTTGGGTCGGACTGGACTAATTTTTGCCAAGACCCCTTATAAGTGTGAAAACGCACAGAAACTTCCATAAATCGCAGGGGACCCCTCCAGCTGGCACCTGTTGAGAAGTGGGTTAATTTTACCCGGCTTTGACAAGATTTGTTCTTCCCCTTCTCCGCGTTCTTCTGCAGGTCTCCCAAGCTTTCCTAACCCGGAAACAGTGATCTTGACTTACGCGTGGCATGTTGCCGCCCGGCGAGAAAAACGTGAAGGTGTTTTAAATCATTTGGGAGTTTGAATGCTGCGATTGAACCGTATCACCGGCATATCAAGGTTTCCGATTTGACAGCCAACCGTAGCCGTCGGCCATTGCAAATTTTGACCAAACCTGCGCAAGGACGCTTGCCAGGGAGGTTCCCAATTGTATTCAATTCTTTTTTGTGTTAGTTGGCCTTTGGCTGATAATGTGACTTGCTTGCATATTAGTGTAGGTGAGATGAAAGATCTGTTTTTGGGTGTACTCTACAGGTTTAGGTAAATCTGATTTGCTGTCAAGTTGTTATTTGTTTATTAGGAAAGTTGAATAATTTACAAAGAATTAACAGCAAAAGTGTCTTATTGAAGAGGAAGGTCTTACCATTGAATGTAAAAGGTTTAATAGTTTTTTATATAATTTTAATTGTTTTCTGGTCAAGAATTCTGTCTTTATTATTAAAGTTGAACAGTTCAAAATGAATTTAAGAGGAACACCAAACTCTTTCAAATAATGAAGTCATGATGATGTTTGCAGTGGATTT
>VDFB02256132.1:223566245-223594611 GCA_007258455.2 Sequoia sempervirens | reverse complement strand
ATAATGCATTCCATCCATGTCATCCACATAGGCATAAATATAGATCATCATAAACACATGCATATATCATAGTCATCATCATCATAATCATCCATAATAAAAAACATACATACACATGTGCATACATAAACATCCATCACATAAGCACCCCATAGTGTTGATAAGGGCTATTGCATGTCATATAAATATCAAAATTTCATGTCCATCACAAGGTCCATAATAAATTCCATCATATACATCGATAATCATCGAATAAAATACAAGTACAGGGATCTAAATCAAATGTAGAGACTACATCAATGACCAAAATGATCTATATCTGATCTGCACTGCAGGATTTATGGTCTCTGCCCTTGTGTACTGCACATCCACCTGCACCTATCAAAAAATTGTATCTTGTCCTCTCTCCTCTGTCCTCACTACCTTGACCTACCAACATTTGACCTCTATGGGGAATCTGGCACTGGTCCTCTGTGCGGGGGAGTCTATCGATAGTTATTGTACCCTTGTGTATTTTTCCCTAATGACCGTGACGGTGTTGGCATCTATGGTACTACTCAGACATAGGGAGGTAGAAATTGTGCAGGATCTAGAACCTCTCTGAAATAAGCCCCCATGTAGTAACTAGACTCTCTCATGTACTCATCTCTCTCCATTGCCTGTATCTTGGTCATGTCTCTCTCCACCCTACACCTATCCCGTAATCTAGTTAGGTGCCTCCTCTCCTGATCCCATGCATCTTGTGCCATCATCCATTGGTCTATTTATGCCTATATCCATGGCATCTACTACATGGTCACATCCCTCTCATCCTGCAAGGAATGTACCTGTGCCTCTGCCACATTCCTCTCATCTTGCATGGTCTACATCTATGCCATCGCTACCTCTGCTCTCTCTAGTACTGACCCCGCCTCTCCAAATGTTAGCTCTACACACTTTGCTATGGCTTAGATCTCATCTCACTCCCTCCTCAACTCAATCCTCTCCCTCTGCAGCTCTGCTAGCTGCCTAATCAAGTCCTCCCTCTCTCTCTCTGTATCATGCACCTGTCTGGATACCTATTCTACTAAATATCTATAGTCCCTTTGTCCTTCTGCTTGCAATTTGGTCACCTCGGCTTGCAACCTGTCCCTCTCTGCCAGTGCCTCCAATAACCATTGTCTTGCATCATCCACTAGGTCCATAGAGTTCCTCTCCCCCTCTCTCTGCATTCTATCCACCTTGGCCTGCAACCTATCCCTATCTGCCTCTAACTCCTAGAGTCTATGCTATGCAATCCTCAACCTCGCTAGAGCTCCTTTTAGTAGTACAACTAGATCCTTTGGTGGTGGAGGTACATATGGTACTATCACCAGTGGATGTACCTCTGGGGCATCCTCCTCCATCGCCTCCCCCTGTCCTCTTGCTCGCCGGTCTCCTATCTCCTCCTCTCCCTCAACCTCTCTATCTCCACCCCTCCTTTATCAGTTGCCTCTCCTCTTTGAATCTCCTCCATCTAGCTAATCTCACCTCGTCCTCTGAGCCATAGGCTAGTGCCCCTACAATCGGGTGCACTATTGTCATCGATCTGGGCCTGTGCTATGCCCACCATGTGGAGTACCACACCTTCATCCCTGCATCTGCTATCCCTCCTCTCCCAAGATAGAACACTAGCTGTAAGTCCTCCCACATATGCCTAGCGAACTCCCCTATGATCTAATCACCCCACAGTCGCTCCCGGGTAATCCACTGAAACCTCTATGGTCCTAGAGGGATATCTTGTTGTATGCCGAACTGCCTCATCAACCTGTCTGGCCTATGAAGCTCAACGATGTGTGGGTCTCGACCAATCAAGTAGCATATTGTAAAAAAGTAGCCCATGTTCCTCCTCTCATCCAGTCTCCAACCCAAAAACTATCAATGCTAGTATGGTCTCCATACAATCTGATCTCCCTATAGATCATCCAAACTCCTCCTCCATCCCTCCAAGTCGCTAACATCAAGGTAGTGCAACCACCACCCATACTTCATACCATTCTAGTATACTACTGGTAGTGTATCATCATGTTCCCCTACTGTTAGAATCCCCGACCTCACTACGCTAATGTACTCCTAGGCCCACACCTGGAGTAGTGTCACATGTGTAACACTAAGGGCCCTTTTGTAGCAAACCACATGCATATCTCGATATAACTGATCCAACACACATGCACCCCATGCGAACTCTCCCTCCCTTCTCTCCACAATGTGTCGCACAACCTCAATGACCTTGAGGTTGCAAAACCACCCGCTCCTACTTGGTACTAAGATCCCACTGATCAGTTCATAGAGGTACAGTGGCAATATAGGCACCCCCAATCCCAAACATCTGTCTAAGTCTAACTCTGCCCCCTGGATAGGGAGATCTGCCCATCTGAAGATTTCCTGTAGGATCCTGTCTAGCTCTCTCTCCTGGCTTCATGTCCAGCTAACCAACCGCCCTCTATTGGGTAGTCGCAATATCCTCCATATGTCCTCTAGGGTCACGGTCATCTCCTCTGTCAGGAGATGAAAGGTCGATGTCTCTAAGCTCCATCGCTCCATCAAAGTCGTCAGTAGTGCCCAATGTGCTCTGATGTTGGGATATCCCAACATGTGAAGCAACTCCACCTGTGCCAGTGCCACATGGTCACTGGAATTCATCACCCTGATGGTCACCTCTAACACTACCGAGTCTCTCTCTCTCATCCACAGTGTCTTGATGTTTTGCATCCACACAACATTTTTTAGTCTTTCATTAATTTAATTTCATTTTCCTTTTCTATCATTTTCCCCCTACCTCGGGTTTCTAGCGAATTCGCATTTGTGTCAAATAAATTTTCTCCTTCTTCAAGTCTTCTTGCGAATTTTCCTATTTCATTGGTAAATTCACCCTTTCTTATCTGTCTGTAACCTTTCCTATTTTTAGGCAAATTCACTTTTTTTGCCATTTTGCAAATTCTCCTTTTTTAGGCAAATTCGCCTTTTCTCGACCTTGTGCGAATTCACCTTTTTCAAAGGAAATTTTTCCTTTTTTCAAACCATGTTCAAATTTTCCTTTTTCAAAGGAAAACTCACCTTGTTTCAAACCTTGTGCGAATTCACCTTTTTCAAAGGAAAATTTTCCTTTTTCTAGCCCTCCCGCAAAATAGCCTTCTTGATGGTGAATAGCCCTTCTTCTGTCAGGTGAGTTCAGCCTTGACTGCTACGACTTTGCCTTTCAATGCGGCATTGTTGCCCTTTTTGGTGAGTTTTTCCCTGCTCAAGGTGAACTCGCCTTTTCTCCTAGCCGCACCCTTGGATGGTTGAATTCGCCTCTGTTAGTGGCAAGTTCGCCTCTTCAAATTTCCCTTCTCCTACTAGGCGAATTCCCCCTGCAAGAGGTGAATTCACGCCTGTTGTGGGGCCCAGTTCGGCCTATGCCCTATTCTACCCTGAAAACCCCATTTTAAAATGAATTAAAATTTAAAATGTAAATCAAAAGCATAAAAGTGGGTTTTGAATCTTACTTGGAAGAGTACTGTGTGCTCGTAGTAGAATTGGTTCACCTCCTCACCTCGGTGGATGATCTCATCATCTACAAATCCCTTGTCATCGCTCCCAACAACTATCCTCATCACTCTTCTCTCTCCCTCTCTTGCTGAGTCAACTGCCAAATGTGCAAATAGTGAATAGTAATTTCTAAAATTACTATTTTTTTCCCTCCCTTTTTAACTTTTTAAGTTTTGGGTAATTTTTACCCTTTATTTAACCTCTTTTTAATTCATTTAATCCATTTTCTTCCGTGGGATGCCATTTGCACCTTGTTTGTCCATTTTCCTCCATTTAAAAGCCATTCTTCATGGTTTTTCGTGCTCTTTCACATGGTACCCTCCATTTCTCCATATCGAGAAGTCACCTGAGGCCCCTTTTTCTTCCCCATCTTCCCTCTTGAGGGGGCATACCCTGTCATTTTCCTCCATTCCTCCATCTTGTCCACTTCCTTGCGAGACCAAGGCATCTCCCTTCATTTTCCACATTTAGACAATCTGCACAACTCTTCCCACATAGGGGTATCACTTTCTAGTCCTTTCTTCTATCAAGTCATCTGCATCTTATTTTTCTTTGAAACACTATTATTCTAAAAGTATTTTGAAGAGGGGAAAAATGTAGACATTTGAATTTGACCACCCCCATATGGTCAAATTCATCCTGTTTATTCTTCTATTTGGCATCCCTCAGTTGGGTTAATTAAATAATTTATTTAATTAAATTTCCCCTTTTCCCTAATGTTCCTAAGGTATTTAATTAAATAATTAAATACTTTATATTTTATCCCCTTTCTTCTCTAAATTAAATAAATTCTTTAATTTATTTAATTTAGTCATTTGGCTTTGTGAATTTAAATCAATTTTTAAATTCACCCTTTTCTCTCTCCTTGTCCCATCCTCCATAATCCCCCTCTAATTTGGATTAATTTAATTAATCCACGATTAGGATGTGCACACCCTTAATCAGGATTAGTGTCACATCCTCCATAATTCTCCACTTGCCTTAATCCTTCATTAATGAACTTAATCCTCTATTTGCATAACTTTAATTGCTTGATTAGGTCAACCTAATCTTTATTCCATTTATGGCATACCCCTAAGTCAACTTTCATTAATTGCTTTCTCCTTTTAGAGAAGGCAACCCATTCCCCATGTGAATTTAAAATTCACATTTATTCTCCCTAGGCTTCCCCTCTTTCCCATGTGGATATTTGAGGAATTTCTAATTCCTCAAACATCACATCACCCACATGGGGACAATGACCTCCTTTATGAGGAGATCTTGTCCCAATCTCTAGGTACCATAAGGTACCTCCACCTCACCTCCCCTTTGACACCTCATTGGACACATGGAAAGATGTGAGGGCTTCTGAGTTCTCAACTCACCCTGACCCTTGATCTTGTCCATGGTGGCATCATCTCATCTCTTCATTTCTTAGAGACATTTCCCCTAAAATTAGAGGATTTTTTCCTCATTTGCATCATTCATTCAATCAAGCACACAATCTTAGACTCCAACTCTCAAGCACTCATCCAAGCCATAACCTCCATTGTTGCAGCTTCATTTGCATTCACATTATGCACCTATCCAAATACCCACTTGCATCATTGCATTCTCCATCTCATCCTCATCGTTTTGCACTAAGTTGCATGTTGTTTGCCATCTGAAGGAGCACACAATCAAATGAATCAATAGGGCCAAGCAACTCATCAACTTGGACAAGGTAACACATTTCCTTTTGTATTTCATTTTGTTCAAGTTCAATTAGGCTAATCGTTGAGGTGTTGTTTGTGTATTTCCTTGTTTGCATTTGTTTTGTTTTGCATTTTAGACTAGGAATTTCACTTGCACATAGTAATATAATGCCGCCTCATTCCAATGGAAAAGGTGGTGAAATCCTTGTAGGGTTTGACCTATAAGAAAGGAAGGGATGATTCCCTTGTAACTAAGATTCATGTATGTCAATTTTGAGTGGTGAAAACAACATGTCTTTAAGGTTGAATCCTATGCTTGTTAAAGTTACTAAGAAGGAAATGCACCAAACCAATATGAATGGTTGATTTAGAGTGACCTGTGAATGTATGTATAAACTTGAAAAGGAATGAATTCTGCTAGAACTTGAGACTTCCATGTCTTTATATAGTATAAATACTTGTTTTAGTTCTACCTTGACAAGCATGACCAACTTAGATTCTTTATATTATTAAGTTGCACAACGAATTTCAAAGATGAAAGTTGTTCAAGATCTGAATATTAGATAATTATATTTTTATGTATGAAACTGGGCTATTAGATTGTTAGAGAAATCTTTTGGCTTGCTTGAAAATTGACAAAGAGAAGCTGTAGATAATATTGTTACTGGAAAAACAACATTGTTTATTTTCAGTTCATTATGGAAAAACCCATTCTATTTTAAAACTGTGAACAATTAAATGCAATGTTGCCATTTAGCTTCTAAAAGAACTTGAAACAACAATAAGTAATTGCAAACAATGAATGTTCTATTGGAAAATGATATTAAATGTAACTATTTAGTTTGAAATAGTATTGCAATGATGTAAACAGTGGATAATATTTTGTAAACAACACTATTTTGTTGTTAAAGTTATCTTTGTAGTTGAAAACAACCTTGCACATTAAACTGTTTTGTTGGTGTAGACATCAAAATTTGGACACTTCCATTTGTCCAAATTTATCCCTTTTCGTCTAAACATCCCCTTATTTGCATTAATTAATTAATATTGCAATTATTTAATTAATATCCTTAAATTCTTCTAAATCCCTAAGGTATTTAGTTAATAATTAAATACCTTGTCCCTTTATTCCCCTTTTTCCTCAAAATAATTAAATAAATAATACATTGATTTATCCCTCACATATCACATCCTCCATCACTTTTCCTTAATCTTAATCCACATCCTAATCCCATCATTAGGGATGTGTCACATCTTCCAAATTTTGCAAGTTGGCTCCTAATCTTCATTAGCCACTAACTGTCTTCTAATCACTGATTAGCTGGTCCAATTAGCATCTTGGTCAACTCTCTCATTCCCCAAGTAATTTTTCATTCCTTTTGTCTTCCCCATGTGAATTTATAATTTACTTTTATTCCTCCAAGGAATCTCCTCTTCCCCATGTGATCATTGAGAGGTCACATCACTCACATGGGTCAAAGTCCTACTTTTTCGGAACCTTGTCTTATCCAAGGTACTTCTCAGCTTCATTTTTGGGAACCTTTTCTTGTCCACAAAATACTCTTAATCATGTGAATTTAAAATTTATATTTATTATTCCAACAACTTCTCTCATCCCCATGATGATAAGAGAGGACTTTCTAAAATTCCTCACTTGTCACCATCATTTTCACTTGGGGACAAGAAGTTCCTTTTTGAGGAAATCTTCTCCCCTCCCAAGGTACTTTCAAAGTACTTATCTTTCTTCCACATCATTTGTACCCTTTCCATCTCACCATGTCCTTTGGAAACTTCATCCTCCACATGGCAAGATGTGAAGGCTTGTGAGTCCTCAACTCACCATAGCCCTCCATCTTGGCCATGGTGGCTCAATCCTGGCCGTTGAATTCTCTAGAGAATTCAATTTCTTCTATAAATAACCCCCCTTCTCATTCATTCAAGGACCTTATACATTTTTATCACACTTATGCTCTCAAGCCATTTAAGCACTTCTTTGCATACTTAGTTTCCATCTTTCATTATTGCACACTTTTAAGATTTTATCCTATCTTCTTGCATCCATTTTGCTTAGACTATCACATAACCACTTTCATCATTTGCATCTTCCATTGCATCTTCACCCCTTTGCATCTCATTTTAGATCATTTTCCATCCAAGGAGCACACACTCAAGTTGCATAAAGGGCCAACCAAGGATCAACACAAGTAAAAGGTATACTTTCTTGTTTTTATCTTTCTTTTATTTGTGATCAATGTAGCCTAATCTTGAGGTGGTCTAGTGTTCTTTACTTCGCATTTATTAGTTAGTTTTGCATATTTAGAGGTAATAACATTTGCACACATTTCTGGCACGCTCGGTGGGACCCACAAATAGGTCCTTTTACTCTTACGTTTGTTGTTTTTTTCATATTTTGTAGGTTCAAGTGACACAGAGGGGAGACTAGGACCTCCAGAAGGGTGACCAAGCCCTGACAGGCGACTAGGACTTATAGAGGGGTGACCAAGACCTACAAAGGGGCGACCCCGCCCAGACATAAATGCCTGTCTAAGATAGAACAACTAGTTTAACTCTCCGTTTTGACCAAAGGAGCGACCAAGCCCTGACATAGGCGACCAAGACTTGTAGAGGGGCGACCAGGACCTACAGAGGGGCGACCCCGCCCAGACACATATGCCTATCTGAGACAAACAACTAGTTTAACTCTTTGTTTTGACCAGAGGGGCGACCAGGACCTATAGAGGGGTGACCCCGCCTAGACACAGACGCCTATCTAAGAAAGAACAACCAGTTTAACTCTTTGTTTTGACTAGAGGGGCGACCAGGACTTGCAGAGGGGAAACCAAGCCTTGACAGGGGTGACCAGGCTTAGAACAAGGGCGACCAGGCCCAGAACAGGGGCGACCAGGCCCAAACAAAGCCTTCTGCAAAGAAAAAATAACATTTTAAATCATTTTTACATATTGTTTTCTGTCGTTTTGGTTATTACTGACCCCCTAACTCGTGTTGCTAGAGATTATGAAGGTTTTTACTAACGTTTGTGCAGTTATTTCATGCTTGACGAAGAATGGAGGTTAAAACTACTAACATGTTTGTTGCAGGACGAAAGGATCAAGGCATTTAGTTAGTTGTTTTCTTTCATTTTCACACTAATTAGGCACATAGTCTAAGTAGGGGAGTCAATACATTGTGTGCTTTATTTGTAAGTAAGTTATTGACGTATCCAATCCCATTGTGCCATTTGGTGATCCTGGGTGAAGAGAAATCGTAGCTTACTTAAGTCCTTTGTGTTACCTGAGGGGGCATTACATCGTTCAAGCTTTCCCCTTGCACTTCGTGTGAGCCTGGGGAGTAGCGAAAAATGGTTAGCGTTCTCTTCTTAGTGGGACCTGCTTGGGGATTTCATCACCCCAAGGGACGATTCCAACCACGCATATCAGCAGGGTATATAAAGGGGGGAGGCCAAAGTTGTACCCCAATCTAGTCATGTCATGTTTGGCAAAGCGTTGAAGCTAGGGCGATACCTAGATAGACATGAAGAGTTGGTCTAAGCCTTTAGTATCTCGCTGGGGTTTCTGACTCACGCTTGCGATAGGTTGGTGTTCACGGTTGTGCCTCATGTACCGAGCGTATATTGAGGACTCCCTAGATCACCTTGTTTAGCCTAGTTAGAGGACTGTGTTAGCCATACCCCTCATACTAATCATAAGATTGTGCTACTTGAATTTTCTTTTCTATGAAAAACCAGTGCATATCTTACTAGTCAAGTTAGTTTTTCCTTTTTCTTGTTGTTTGCAATGCTTTCTATCCTTTTCCATAGCCATTTTTCCTAAGTCAAGTTCAGTTCTGTCAATAGGGGTGACCACGCCCTGAATAGGGGAGACCCCGACCTCAAGAAAGGCGACGCCACCCTTTATCTCAGTCATTTTCCAATCTGTTTGAGTCAAAATTGTTCATCTTTCACTTAGAGGGGTGACCAGGCCCAGTCTAGGGGCAACCATGCCCTAGGAGGGGCGACCACGCCCTGAAAAGGGGTGACCATGCCTAAACATGCATTTTTGCATCTTAAACGGTTGTTCCTACCTCTCATTCAGTCGTTCTACTAGTTATTTTTCTTGTTTCATGCATTCGTGAGTCTGTTCCCTCATTCTGTGAACCTGATAGGCCATTTAGAGAGTTCATTCATTGCTCAAAGAACCTATTTAGTCGTTCGGGGAACCTGTTTTGTCATTTTGTAAGTCGTTGTTTATCATTTTTGATCGTTCTCACCTATTCCCTAGAACAAGAAGCCTTTCCCCTTAGTTGGGAAACCACACCCTCAATAGGGGCGGCCCTACCCTCAAATAGGCGTCCCTGACCCTAAAACGAGTGTGTTTCCTTGCTTTTTTAGCCATTTTCAGTTGTTCTTTGTCCTTTTCAATTATTCTCACCCGTTCCTTAGAATAGGCAGCCTTGCCCCCTAGTTGGGAAACCACACCCTCAACAGGGGTGGCCCTTCCCTTAGATAGGTGTCCCTGACCCTAGAAATAGTGTTTTTGCTTGCTTTTTCGACCGTTTTGTCAGTCGTTCTCTATCATTTTCGATTGTTCTCGCCTGATCCCTAGAATAGGTAGCCTTGCCCCCTAGTTGGGTGACCACACCCTCAACAAGGGTTTTCCTACCCTCAGATAGGTGTCCCTAGCCCTAGAACAGGCATTTTTGCTTTCTTTTTCGACTGTTTTGTTAGTCATTCTCTTTCATTTTTCATCGTTCTTTCCTGTTCTTTAGAATAGGTGACCATGCCCTTAAGTTGGGTGACCTTTCCCTCTAGTTAGGCGGTTGTTCCCCTTGGATGGGTGATTTAGCTCAAAAAATGGCCAATCTCATCTTCCATCCAAGTCGTTTTGTCAGCCGTTTTCTATTGTCTTCCATCGTTTCACCTATTTTTAGTGAATAGGCGTGTGCCACCTTCTTGAGTAAGTTTTCCATCAGTTTGGGTGAATTTTCTCCCTAAACAACTAATCTCGTCTCTCGTTCAGTCAATCCATTCATCCATTTCGTGCATCTATCTCCTCATTCTGAGAGTCAGTCTCCCCTTTCGAGCATTCGTTTCCTCGTTCTGAGTATCTACCCATCCATTCTGAGCTTTCGTCTCCTCATTTTAGGAGTTAGTCTACCCTTTCGAGCATCCCTTTCCTCATTCTGAGAGTCAATCTACCCTTTCGAGCATCCCTTTCCTCATTTTGAGCACCCATTCTCTCATTCTGAGCATCCATTCTCTTGTTTCGAGCATCCATTCTCTCGTTCCGAGCATCCGTCTCCTCGTTCCGAGTATCCATCTACCTGTTCTAGAATTCTATCTAGCCATTCCAAGAGTCCGTCTAGCTATTCCGAGAGTCTAGAAACCAGATAGGCGACCTCACCCTACGAGGGGAAACCAGGCCCAGTCCATAGGCGACCACGCCTAGGGAGCAAGCGATCACGACCAGGGAATAGGTGACCATTCCCCTTAGACAGGTGACCATGCCCCTTAGACAAGTGACCTTGCCCCTTGAATAGGTAGCCCTGCCCAATCCAGAGATTCAAATAGTTGGGGACCTAAAACCTTGTTGTTTTTTGTGATCTAAACACTTTCATCCCCTTCCATTCACTCATAATTCATCCTTTAGTCCATTTGGACTTTCCAAAGGTCATTCAGTCATCACCTGCATCATATAGGCACTCTTATAGCATCTCTAGGTTGCATCGTCCATCATCATTTTCTTGATCCAAATCCCCTAAATTTTATTTTAGAGGTTATTATCCAAATTGACTTAGGTGTCTGCATTTGATCAGAATCACTCACATTTTCTCAGGATTGTCATCCGTCTTGAGTCAGTATCATCTTCGGCCCAATTAATCCACTTTCAATCTCAAGGTGGATTCAATGCCACAATCATCTATTTATCCTTTTATCCAATCAATCAATGCCTTAAGTCACCTAGGGTGATCTCTGAACGTGGTTTAGAATCCCTTTCATCATCCTATCTAATCCATCATCTAATCTTATCAAATCGTCTCATCAATCGATCTTATCTAGTCTAATCCCATCACATCCTCCAATCATCTTAATCTAAGCTTTGATCCAATCCCAATCTGAGCTTAAATTCCAATCTGAGCTTTAGTCCACCTACATCCAAGATCTTTTGATATCAAAACAAATCTTTAACCTTTTCATCATCTTTTCTTTCCTTCTAATCGTCTATTCCCATATTTTCAATCCGTATCCATCCCATCTAACATCATGAATCCTTATCCTCCATCAATGCAACCAAAAATAGTAGTCAAGGGGAATCCTAATTACGTTGACAATGATAATGAAAGTCTTGTTGATCAAGATGTATATGACATAGATCCCCTTGATGCTATCATTGCTAGCAAGCTTTCCCCAAGTGTCATCCAAAATCCAATCACCTCTTGGAGCTATCCTATTACGTCTCCATCCACACCTAATAATGCTCCTTATGCTACCTTTGACAAGGGATATCCATTATCTTCCTCGCCTACATCTCCATCATATCCTTCCTCTACATCATTTTCTTATCCACCACCCACATCCTCTTATCCCAATCTATCCTCCCAATCTTCCCATCCTAATCTACCATCCCAATATTCCTATCTTAATTCCTCATCTACTTCGTCCAACATCAACCAACCGCCTACGACTTCCTATTCTAGTCTATTATCACGATATTATTACCTTAACCCTCCATCTAATACCAATTCACCCTCTAATCCTAATCCTCCATCTACTATTAGTCTCCCATCCAATCCTGTTCCTCCATCCAAGCCTAGTCCACCAATCCATAATCCTAGTCCTCCACCAATCTCTAATCCTTCATCTATCCTTGTCACCCTAGCTAAGCCTAGAGTATGCACAATTATCTCTCCAGAAGTTCTCCAAGGACTTATGACAAAGAAGACATCCCCAACTCCACATCATGAAGTCATGGAGCCATGCCATCCCAATCCATCACCCACGGTCACTAGTGATGAGACCCTTCTCCATCCCATACCTATCATTGATGTTACCACCCCTAGCATCACTCCAACCGTTGAAACCATCAAATCTACCAAATCCATTCAGCCCCCATATCCTAATCTGAGAGTCATCGAACCCATCAAAGAAATGCAAATACAATCCACTCCTTCCATTCCTAGTATCACTACAATCCATTCTCATGAACTTCAAGAATCCTTCATCCTTCCATCTCTCCCACTTGAAGAGTCCCTCCAACACTCCGTTATCATACCTCCCTCACATGATGAATCATGCCAAGAGCTTGATCCAAAGCATATCAACATATCCCTTCCTCCTGATCAAGATCATGACATCCCATCTAGTCCACCTCAAGATCATGGTCTCCCATCCATTCCATCCCATGATCCCATTGTCACGCAAGATCCCACCGCTCCATCTCATGAGCCCTTATCACCTCCTGCCACAACTCTAGATCCTATCATATCACCTAATCCCTCTCTTGATCCTTTACCCGTCACTCTTCCCGATCAAGATACTGCTATCCCATCATCTCCATCTCATGATCCTCCATCATTGCCTAAACATACTATCCCCTCACCATGTATATATCCCCTTAGTACTATCACATTCTTCCATGGTGGTCTCCTTGCAGAAGAAAAACAAAGCATATATACCACCCATCATCCTCCGCCTAATAATGGACTCACATCATCCTTCCAAAATAACAAAAATCCTATCATGGATCAAATGCTCAAGAACATGAACTATCAAGGAAAAGGTCTAGGCCTTCATGAGCAAGGTATTTTAGAGCCCATTCAGGTAAAGGAACAAATCTGTACACAAGGTCTTGGATGTATCTCTCAAGACTCGCAATCTAAAGATGTTGGTACAACCTCTATACGTCCTCAACGAGCCTCTTCCAGAAGAAATATAGGCTCTTCCCATCGCTCCACCAAATCATTTGCTGCCATCCCCCCTCCTCCATCATATCACCTCAAAACAACCATCCATATGCCTCCTTCATCTACTCCATCCATTTTGGATCCTTACATCCCTCCATCCACCATCTCCCATCCTTCATCTCCTCCATCCATTTTGGGTCCTTATGTCCCTACACCCACCATCACACATCCCCCACATACTACATCTATTTTAGGCCCTTATATCCCAAAATCAGCCCCTCCATCTCGTCCTATTCATGCTTTCATCCATCCATCACCCATTTATGTCACCCATCATGAACATCTCGCTCTCATGTTCCCTAATCAGGATCAACAAATGCACATATCTACACATCCTCCATCCACACATCATCCTCAAAATCCTACCTCCACCACTCCATTCATGCTTCCTCCACATCGTTCATCTCCTTGCACCCATCCCATTGCTATTAAAAGAAATTTGGATGTCAAAGTAACAATGCATAGATCTAAACATCCACATGAATCTAAAGCTCCTCATGTCTCCTTAAGAGGACATGTTAACAAAAAGAAAAATCAAATCCACAAGCCACAAAGGCCCACCAAAGCAAAAATCAAAACCATGTGGATCCCAAAGAAAAAAGATGTGATGCCTTCAAATGAAAAATCCGTCACAACATCCAAAGTTGCTAATCCCCAAGCTAATAATTCTCATCCACCATCTCCTAAATTTGTTTTGGGTCCTTATGTCCCAAAATTCACTATCCCATCTCCTCCATTATCCCCACATCATCCATCCATTAATCCTCCTATCATTTCACATCCACCACCATATGTGCCAATGTTAGTCTTAAAAAAATCCCCCCATCATACATCCCCCCCATCATTCCATCCATACACTTTCCAACATCCCATCCATTATCCCATATATCTCCCCCATCAAATCCCTTTAATCCATTCTCTTGCATAATCCATTTATCCTAATAGTTACTTCACACATGGGCTCTTAATACCTCGTATGGAACTTGATGCTTGAGTCCATCTATCCTCTTATCACATATCCTCTAAATCCACTTACCCACATCCATATCCTTATCCATCTCCATCTGCATGATATCCAAAAAATAAAAATAAAATCAAAAAATCCAAAAAATTCAAAAACAAAAGAAAGAAAAAAAAAAGAAAAAGTAAAGAGAAATAATTCATCCAATGGTGAAAACTTGGAATACAAGCACCTTGGATAAGTACCATGATGAAAACCTAGCAAATAGGCATCATGTGTAAATCCCCCATCCATCTTACTTCCCCACTTGGGGGAAACTACATCCCCTTCACCCATCTCCTCCATCCAACATATCTTCCACATCCTACTTTTCATATCCCATTTATCCCCAACCCCTCCATCCTCCTTGTGATCTTGATATAGATAGGGAAAAACATCTCTACATGCTTTGGAAATCTCTTGGCATACATCCCACTCACCGTCACACTATCCCAATCCTTATCCACATCCATCTCCCTCCCTTCCACCCAACATATCCTCCTCCATTTATCTCCTTTATCTTCCCATCCACTTGTCTTTCGTCCCTCCTACCTCATCACACATGACATACCTAGAGTGGGGGCATCTATCTTCCTATGTGACATAAGTCCTTGGAGACATCATTTATCCATCTAAATAGTCCCCCCATCTCCCCATCCTTATCTTCCTATCCATCCAAACAATCCCTTCCATCTCCCCATCCTTATCTTTTTATCCATCATAGCATCCCTTTCATCTCCCCATCCTTATCTTCCTATCCATCGTAGCATCCCTTTCATCTCCCCATCCTTATCTTCTTATCTACCCAAATAGTCCCCTCCATCTCCCCATCCCTATCTTCCTATCCATCGAAACAATCCCTTCCATCTCCCCATCCTTATCCCTCTATCCATCCATCTTCCAAATCCTTACCTTTCCATCTACCCATCCAGTAACCTTTTCCCCATCCAAATCTGTATCCCTTTATCCATCCATCCTAGCATCTTTCCATCTCCTTATCTTTATCTATCCATCGCTTCATCTTTACCCTCATCCCATCTCATAATCCCTTGTCATTGGTATCTATCTATAGGCTTCCCTCCATGCAATCCAATGCCATCTATCTCATCATCGTCACTCCCTTATTTTTCACATCTTCCCAATCTCCTATCATTTCTCATCACTAATCTATCCATCATATCACCCTCCCCATTCATTTTGTGATGATTTGGATAACTATCCCATCCCTGAGCTTCACCTAATCCACATCTTATTCATATAACCATCATTCTATCTGATCCACCAGGTCTATCTTGTCTCATCATATCAGTCCCATCTTTTTATCCCCTTATCAGGGTTATCTCATCATCCTTTATCTATTTTCTGTCATTGGTCTTTTGTCGAACTATGTTGCCCCTGCGCTTTCACATAGGTAAGGTCAATCATTTGATCCACCCCTGAGGCTGCTTTTTTCCATCCTGTCTTTGTCATCCATTGAGGTCTCCATTGTCCTCTTTCCACTTCTATCCATAGTTAGTTGTCAACCTTTTGTCAAACTATGTTTCCCCTATGCTTTCACGTAGGCAAGGTCAATCATTTGATCCACCCCTGGGGCAAATTTTTTCCATCTTGTCTTTGTCATCCATCGAGGTCTCCATCGTCCTCTTTCCACTTTTATCCATAGTCAGTTGTCAACCTTTCATCGAACTATGAGGGCTCTGCACTTTCACGTAGGCAAGGCTAATCTTTGATCGGCCCCCAAGCCCCTAGGTATTTATGGTGTGTTAGTCTTGTGTCTTGTGTCTTATGTCATGTTGTCAAGTATGTCGTTATCTAGCTGGTTCTTAACAAATGAGATCCACTTGTATCATGAGATCCAATCAGCTTTGAGTATCTTACGCCATATCGATCTTTTAGTTTAGTATCCATCTTTGGTCTCAATAGGATGCATCCTTCCTAACAGACCTCATCAACCCCATCCATCCTCTTGATCCTATGGAAAAGGACATTTGAAATTGATTGTGATCTTTTGATACTTTTGGCTTTTGTTTATCATTTGAGCTTCCTATCATCACTTGTAAAGGCCACCATGATCTATCATATCATGGTGTGTTTTGACGGGTCAACATAGGGGCGTATCTTGATCTTTTTACTTTGTTGTTGTCTTCTTGGTTGTCCCGCGTAGTACCCACCAAGATCCTTGTGGTCTTGTGTTACACTGGGGCATCCTCTTGTGCTTGTGGTTATTCCAATGCCTGGCACGACCAAGGTCTTCATGACTTTGGGGTGTTGGAATAGCCTTCTTGTCTATTTTATGCATTAGACACTAATCTGCCTTGGTTTCATATACCTTGGCAACTAGTGTCTTATGCTATAGCAAAAATCAGTGCTCCAAAAATGGAAAATTGCATTAGGATTGCATTTCATGATCTTTTCATCCATCTCACATCTCCATCCAATCCTCATCCATTCAATCTAACCCAAATCATCTAATCACATCCTTGGTCTTGTTTCCAACCTTGCTACAAGCCTTGATCCAATCATCATCATCTTCATCATCCTCAGGATGTATCCTTACTTATCCTCGTGTTATTTTGGGATATATCCTTCCCTCATCAACAACACTTTCATCCTCATCATTGGGATGTATCCTTCCTATCCTTTTGTGTTGTTTTGGGATATATCATTCCCTCATTGGAAACACTCCATCCATCATCAATCCATTTTGGGCTTGTAGCTTGACTAAGGCAACATCACATTTTTCCTTGAATCCATTTGTGCTTCCCAATCTCCTCTCACTCATCATCCTCCCTTATCCATCACTTTGCATCATCTTCCTCATATACCCTTTCATCATCTCATCCATTTCGAGAACAAACCTGTGTTCTCTTGAACCTGCATGTCCTCTAGAGGGGGAATCCTCAATCCCTAACTTTCATCTTCACCCCCATCATCTTTCTTCCCAGTCACTCCTTTGATGACTGGGGCATCTTTTCCAATCTAGCCATCTTCTTTCGGGTTCTATGTTTTAATATTCTTTGAAATGATGCTACTTTATAACACAATCTCAAAGAAGGGCAAAATGTAGACATCCAAATTTGGACACTTCATTTGTCCAAATTTATCCATTTTTGTCTAAATATCCCCTTATTTGCATTAATTAAGTAATATTGCTATTATTCAATTAATATCCTTAAATTCTTCTAAATCCCTAAGGTATTTAGTTAATAATTAAATACCTTATCCCTTTATTCCCCTTTTTCCTCAAAAGAATTAAATAAATAATACATTTATTTAATCCCACATGTCACATCCTCCATCACTTTTCCTTAATATTAATCCACCTCCTAATCCCATCACTAGGGATGTGCACATGTCTAATCCTTGATTAGGATGTGTCACATCCTCCAACTTTTGCAAGTTGGCTCCTAATCTTCATTAGCCACTAATTGTCTTCTAATCGCTAATTAGTTGGTCCAATCAGCATTTTGGTAAACTCTCTCATTCCCCAAGGAATTTTTAATTCTTTTTTTCTTCCCCATGTGAATTTAAAATTCACTTTTATTCCTCCAAGGAATCTCCTCTTCCCCATTTGATCATTGTGAGGTTACATCATTCACATGGGTCAAAGTCCTACTTTTTTGGAACCTTGTCTTATCCAAGGTACTTCTCAACTTCCTTTTTGGGAACCTTTTCTTGTCCACAAAATACTCTTAATCATGTGAATTTAAAATTCACATTTATTATTCCAACAACTTCTCTCATCCCCATGATGATAAGAGAGGACTTTCTAAAATTCCTCACTTGTCACCATCATTCTCACTTGAGGAAATATTCTCCCCTTCCAAGGTACTTTCAAAGTACTTGTCCTTCTTCCACATCATTTGTACCCTTTCCATCTCACCATGTCCTTTGGAAACTTCATCCTCCACATGGCAAGATGTGAGGGCTTGTGAGTCCTCAACTCACCATAGCCCTCCATCTTGGCCATGGTGGCTCAACCCTGACCGTTGAATTCTCTAGAGAATTCAATTTCTTCTATAAATAACCCCCTTCTCATTCATTTAGGGACCTTATTCATTTTTATCACACTTATGCTCTCAAGCCATTTAAGCACTTCTTTGCATACTTAGTTTTCATCTTTCATTATTGCACAATTTTAAGCTTTTATCACATCTTCTTGCGTCCATTTTTCTTAGACTATCACATAACCGCCTTCATCATTTGCATCTTCCATTGCATCTTCACCCCTTTTCATCTCATTTTAGATCATTCCATCCAAAGAGCACACACTCAAGCTGCATAAAGGGCCAACCAAGGATCAACACAAGTAAAAGGTATACTTTCTTGTTTTTATCTTTCTTTTATTTGTGTTCAACGTAGCCTAATCTTGAAGTGGTCTGGTGCTCTTTACTTTGCATTTCTTAGTTATTTTTGCATATTTAGAGGTAATAAAACTTGTACATAGTTGGAACAACTTTGAATTGTTGTAAATAGTGAATGATCATATGTAAATTTTTTGTTTTAAAACTGTTTAGTAGGAAATAGTATTTGTTTTGTTAAAACAATGAATGTTCATATGTAAACAACTTGTCTTATAACTGTTTAGTAGGAAACAATAATTGTTTTGTTTAAATGATGAATTTTCATTGGAAAACAACAATTTTAGAGTATCACAGTTGTGAGAATGCAATAATAGTATGTGTGAAATTGTTAACATAGAATTGTTTTTATTCTTTGATTTTGACAAAGAAAAATAAAATGGAATACTATCTTTTGATTGCAATCTAATTTAAATGTTTTATTTTAGAATCTATGCACAAATCTAGAACTTAAGTAGGCACATTATGTGTATGCTCATAGACTTCATCTATGTACATACACATACTTGTAACATACCTTCTTTTGTTATTAGTACATTTTTAAATGGAAAATACTTATGATGGAAAGAATATAATAGTCATAAGATTGATATGGTTGATTGTTGAATTAATCTATTGAATCATAAATTTGATTTCTGTTTAGAGAGTAAATTACTAGTCTGATTCTTCTTTTTGAAGGCATATGTGAATGAATATTCTAATACTTGAATGGAACAGTGATACCTTAGTTGACTAGAGCACTTCAGGGTAGATGCTGCTAGAGGGTAGATAACTGTTATGAGATGTATAGTGGAAAGTTACCTTTCAAGACGGGTGCCGAAATGGAGTTCAGAGAGTATAGGTTTTCTTTACTAGAACCTATTGTTTGTTGTTGTTGCAACACATTTACTATGCTTGGCCAAGCAATGCAGTTCATTTGTTATGTATGAACTCTGTGATTTCACTCTCTTCCATTCCTAGAATAGATCTTGCATTTTCTTTTCTAACTTGAAGATAGAAATTGCATGATGATGTATGGGAACGCACCAGATTCCACCTTGCAGATTGTTCTCTCACTAAAATTTTCGTGCAGGGTCGAGCATTATTCAATTCAAAAGAATACCGGCGAAGCATAAGCTTCATGGTTGGGTGGTAAAGCGCTGCAACCATGTTCTCATCCACCAGTGGAGGTGAGCATCGACGAAGAACCTTAGTTGTTGTCAAGACTATTTAGTCTAAGATGTAACTTGATGTAATACATCCATCTATTTGGTGTAAAGTCTACAATGTAATGACTCTGTGGCCTTAGGAGCCAAGTCAAACTTGATAATGTAATTTGACTTTTGAAGTGAATATATGGATCATTGACTCATTTTAAATGGACATGTGTAGCTATGATTGACTTTAGCCACTAGTTATGTCTTTTTAATTTGGAATATATTCATGTGTCAAATACAATAATGTTAATTAAATAATAATTTAGGATGGGTTATTACAGTTACAGATAGACTCCATCCCTTGAGCATAGTATCAACATGAGAGGGATCAATTGATGGAGGAGAGGACATACTATAGGACCCTCAACAAGACTTAGGTTCCTAGGGCTCAGACATGTCCTAGGTTTGGTGCGAGGAGCAACACGACAATTGTGGAGCCGAGCATATTAGGTAAGGTTCAATTAATAGGCCATTGGTGTCACGTCTTAAATTTTGCTTGCATTTAATAATGTTAAGTTCTTTTAATAATTATGGAAAATGAAATTTATCAGTTGACTTGTGATAAATTTAAGATTTCAATGTAATTTGAAATATATTTATGTTATTATGACTGAATACGAAAGATGAAAATTATGATGTGAAATAGAATCTTTTCGTTACGAGCATTGGTTAAAAGTTACTAATGAAACTCTGCAAGTGCAAGTGTGTGAATGCAGGAATAGGTTGAAGACTGGGAACATGGTTGAGGTAGGAATATTTATTTGGATGAAAATGGTAATATTGATGGAATCTAGAACGTGTACACACCACTAGAAAAATCATGGCATTTGCATTGTATTTGCAATTTGATAGCTAATATTTTTGCTAGTGTGAAATGTGCAAACAATTAATTGGTAAGCTAATGAAATCAAATTTATTGGAACATTTTCTTTACCGTGTTCATTCAATACAAATTTCATAATAGTGAATGGTGTGGGAAATACGATTATTATGTGAAATGTGTAAACGATTATGTGGTAAGCTTATGGAAACAAATTTATTGGAACATTTAATTTACCATGTTCATTCAATACAAATTTCATAATAGTGAATGGTGTGAGAAATATGATTGTTATGTGCAAACTCTTGAATAGAACAATGAGAATATCTATATGAATGAGCAAATATATACATATATAAAACTATTTTCCTATATTCGAAAATAAGAATGTTCATGTGGAAATTCAAAATATTGGAAACAAAATTAATCAACCACTTGAGAAGATAAAAGGAAATCATATCTTATTCACCCTGAACATAACTGCCACCCATCATGGAAGAGATGGTATTGCTAAATCGACATCAAGTAGAGGGGCGTCTATGTATGAGGAGGCATGGGAGAGTTGTGACCACCACATCCAATTTTAGTAAACACACAAAATCTATGGTCAAGAGCGAATTTAGAAGAAAAGGTGTGGAGATCTGGGCAAAAATTAGATGAGAATATTCTAGGAAGTAAAATCCACGAAGGAAGGGTGAACACCAGAGAGAACGGGATGTTTTCATACGCAGACTATGCAAAAATCATTGAATTCCTACAACAAGGAGGTAACTCCGTGTTTTTATATTAGTATTTCATGATGTTTCTATCTCTGTAAAAAATAAATTCTTTCATGCTTTTGAATCAACCCTAGTGATAGAATAATGAATGTATTGAAACATACTCTTTTGTCTGTGCATCAATATACTTCTATTGATGACAATCCGTGAGTTTTTCTTATTTTTGTTGAAGTGAATCAAATCCCAAACACTTCTTTTCTTCGTTGTGGTCAGTGAATGAAACCATCATACCATGCAATTATTTCCTTGGTCATGCAAAGGTTTGATTGAGTCGATCTTGTTCATACTGTAGCTAGGTTTTGATTGCGTCATTTTTTTATGTAAACCTCCTCTCTGTTAATAATTCCTTACATATCATGAGGATCCAATGTGTTTTCAAATCCCATTCGAGAGATGTCCTTGCTAGGGCGTCGAGCCGTGATGCATGTTCATCTAAAGAGTCTCACATGGATGATGCTTTGTACTATGACAAAGTGTCAATTGAACCCATGATCACTGTAATTTGGTGATCATATTTTTTTTTAAATGATAGCCGATGAAACATTATTTCCATTCTGACTTATTATTATTGAAGAATGATACCCATCGTTCTATATTTTTTTGTTGTATTGAACAATTCATGTCATTCTACCTTGATGGATGATGCCATTTTTTTTACATAAAAGGAAACCTTAACTGCTATTAAGTGATTCTATTGATGCCCAGAAATGGCCAAGCGAAGCCATAATTCGAGTATATATATACTCACTAATATAAATTATGCACTTCTATTTAGCAAACCGATCGATGTAAATCATTCGTTCCAATTTAAATATTGATTAAGAAATGGAATGTTGTGTATATATGTATATATACATATATATAATGTAGATACACACACACACATATATATCTCCATTGATCAAAATGAAATGATCTAATCGAGTTGAATGACTCTTATCTCTATTTCATAACCCTATTTTATGTTGTTCTTATTGAACCACCTGATATTTAATGATTTTTATATCATTTTAAAAATGATACGAGGTGAATGGTATTAGCATTTAAGGCCAAAGCCTTGTCAAGAATGTAAGGGGGGGAAAATGATAATTATTTATAACATCATTCTATGTGATAAACCTTGTTTAGTCACAATTGTAAAGTAGAGCCATATTATTAATATCCTTAAGGAACAGTCGATGCTTCTATCTGAGATAGGCATGCTTAAGGTGTATGATATTGACCTTTATCCATTTAATGTATCCTTCATTCTGTGACTCAAAGAAAGACATGGAAGTTATTTTGCATGTAATTTTTTTGGAAAATAGAACAAAATGAACTAAGAGTAAACTATGTTATTAGTATGGTCATATTTAAAATGTGGTTGAATTAAATCCAGTTGTATGGAATTCTATTTAAAACTTGCTGATTTATTATGATGTCGATTACAAGTTAAAAATTGTGTAGAATGACCTAGTGGCATATTGTATGAAATTCATATAGTATCAAAGTCTTAAAGTGAATTCTTAATGTTTTCATTCCTATATTTTCAGTTGAATCTATTCATACATTTGATGAAAGTTGACATCTATTTGGAAATAGGAATATGAATGTGGAATGAATCTTTCTTTTATTTAAAAAGAATGTATACACATACACTATTATTAGTAGAAGGCCATGTTGTGCAGTTTTGCACACACGCCCCACTTGGAGTAGGGACCCTCTTTCTGATGTCTTTCGACCTTTGGTTTTATGAGATTTGTCTTTTTAGGGTCTTGAGATGTTGGTCTTGGCGGCCTTGGTCTTACCCTTGGGTTTGAATTGGTTAAAATTGGTTTTTAGTGAAAATTCGGGTTTTGACCTGACTCCGGGATTTTCCAGCTCAGGCGGATTCTCCGGGTTCTGGTTCGTTGTCTGTTCATTGCTGGATTTTCCGGTTCTTGCGGATTTTCCTGGACTGCGCAAAAATCCCGAACTTCATCAAAATCCCGGTTTCTGCCATATCCGTGAAATCTGTGTTCATCCGGATTTTCCGCATATCTTGGGATTTTCCAAAATTCCGTCCTAGGCTCGGGTTCCCAGATTTTTCAAACTTGTCTTGTCGCTCATTAATGCTCGAAGTACCTTTGCTCAGACGCGTATATGGGTGGATTTAAAATCTTTTATGCATCATTTTGACTTCATTATTCACCTGTCTGCTGCCTTGGCGACTGAGTGCATTCTTCGTTCGAGCTTTGAGGGTTGATCTTGAATCGCTTGCGTGTGGATTGTTTGGGTGCCGGTGTCTGGATTTTCGTCGCTTGGGCGTGTTCGTTTTGCAGTCACTTCTTTGAGTTCGAGTATCATCTGGACTAATCCATGGTAGGTTATCATTGGCTCTTCCATTTGTTTACGCGATGATTGAGTTTTTCTAGATTGGTTGATGGTCGTTTTAGGTCAGCCTTTGCTTGATTATGATTTCGTATTTATAGAGCTGGGGTTTGACTTTTCCCTTCACTAGTTTTCATCATCCCCGCTATGCGTATTTTGTTCATCAATTGAGCGTCGGATGTGTCTTCATAGCCACGTCTGAATAGGACTTGCCCCCTAAGCGTGTCGTTCGCCGTATTATGTGAAGATTAGGGTTTTGGTTCATTTACCCGAATTTGCCAAGGTTAATAGGGTTATCACGATTTCATGATTTATGTTTAGCTCAGCCTGCTCACATCTTGAGAAATCCTTGTGCGCATTGGTTGATCGCCCAGATGATAGTTTTCCTTGGAGTTTTTAGCTTATCCGGGCTTTAATGGTGAGGATCTGGTTATTGGGCTTAGGGCATCATCGTTTCACCATGAAGATTAGTCATTCTAGGTCTTTTGAAATTCAAGTTCAGGTGCATTTCGAATCTTGTTGGTTGGCGTCGATTTTGGAGTCATTTGAATCCCAATTAGCGAGGTTTTATATGTTCATTCAGTCGCTGGTTCGCATGTTGTCTTTCGTCGGGTTTCCGAGGTGTCCGCGAAATTTCTGTGCACCCGGATTTTCCCGGTTTCGGCCAATTCCGTGGGGTATAGCAAATTCCAGAATATTTGAGCTATCCACAAAAATCCTTCTTGTCCGAACTTTTTCGGTTTTCCTATCTGGTTTTACTTCTTTCGATTTTCTGAAGATAGGATTCATGGAGTAAAGTTTAAATGCTAATTTCTTGTTGCCAATGAACGAATTTCATGATTATCTTATGATCTTTTGTCCGTACTAGCAATTTATTTGACTAATGATGTTTTGGTGAAAGGAATCCGTCTGGGTCGGATTTCTCTGAAATTCTACCTCGACTGGATTTTCCCGGCTTATCTTGATTTCCCGGATTGTTTGATTTTTCTGGATTTTCGAGGATTAGTGATTTGTGATGAATTTCAATGGCTTTATATGATTTTATACTAACCCTTTGATTGGAATATGCACGATAATTGGATACTTATGGCGATCTTTTGTGGATGCAGGCCGAATCAAGCAAGGCTGCAACTGGAAAATCTAAGGGTGACATGGAGGGATCCTCCATTTCAGAAGCAAAAAGGTTAAGATTAGACACCAAGTGCCAGCTCCCTGAAAGCAAGATATCTTCGGTGTGGTCTGAGGTCTCAGACACGAACGTTGGAGCATGGCGGTATGAGGAATTCAAAGAGAGAACAGCTCAGAAGGATCTGTCAGTCCTGAGAAAGGGAATGATGAAGTCAAGACTAGTGCATGTGGCAGGGTTTCCTCCTGCAATCCAGTGCTACGAGTTAATACTTGAGTGTGCCCGGCAGTATGACTTTGACACACAGAGGGTTGTCAGTACTAAGGGAAGGGTCTTAGCAAATTTCAACCTCGTTTCTATTGCCCAGGCCTTTGATATGCCAGATTTACCTTCTGTGTGCGCTCTGAACATGGACTTGGCCAGAACATACTATGAGAATGAGCCCACCAAGGCTCAGCAAATGATTAATGCTTGGTTGGAGAAGCCAAAGTCACATTATTCCAAATTACCCAAGCAGCTGCATAGAGTTAAATTTAGGTCGGATATCTATGATGCAATCACACTTCCGAGCAGAGTGGCAGGTTTAAAGACCGCTGGGGTGTTAGAAAACTGGATGGTTCATGTGATCAACAAGATTGAGCAGGGTTCCGATTATCACTGGGCAGGACTTATTAGCACCATGATTGATAAACAGCTGAGGGATGTCCTGGAAGCCAAGAAGTTCACCATGTCTTCATATGTGATGTATGTGTTGGCTAGATTCTACCCGTACAGGGGTCTGAGTCCATAGGGGACATTTGGACAAGATATAGTTTATGAGGTTTACCCAGAGTTGCACCTAGGACACAAGAATTACAGGAGAGTCAATGATGCATTCACAATGCATATCACCAGGATGCTTCAAAATACGGAGCATGTAAGACTATTAGATGCAGCAAAGGGGTTGATAAAGAATTATTGCGCCTGGTTCATTCAATTTCCCACCTTCTCCTATCTCAGAATTGATGGATGTCCGGCTGCTCCATACAGGTTGCCTAAGTATCCTACTGATCATATTGTGTTATTGGAATTGGTGAGACAAATATGTGAGTTTGATGCAATTGTCAAGAAGGAAAAGCATAAAACTGGTGGGGATTTCCCTCTTGGAATTGGTGTAGCAGAGGTGTGTCCTTCCATTCAATCAGCCCACACAGCAGGAGATGAATTGGCGGCTTATGGTTTCTCCTTCCATTCCAAAGGACAAATTTTGATATCACAGGGGAAGCACAGAAGAAGGCCACCAAAGAGTACCGTCATAAGGATGACCTAGAAGACTATTGGGCCAATATCAAAGATGATTTAGAGGCAAGGAAGAAAAGGTACTCTAGGCTCCCTGTTGATGTGATCAGGCAGTACAATGTCAAGCTAATCCCTGACCAACTGGAGGATGATGGAAATCTGGTGCAAGATCATGCCTATGAATCCGTGAAGGACAGGTCAATCGGGGAAATAAACTGGAATGAAGATGAGGTCATAGAGTTGGAAGACCTAATGGCCCCTGTGATGAAATTTACTACTTCGTGGCTGAAACATAAGGTTTGGCAGCTGGAGAGTGAAAAGGTACCTTGTACCTTTAATTTGATGGGAAATCTTAATCCAATGTCTACTTCTGAGGAATCCGGGGAAGATGATCCCAAAGGGAAAACTAAAAAGAGCTCACCTTTCAAAATAAAAATCAGAGGCCCAAAAGACAGTGAGCCAGAACCAAAGAGAAAACCAAAGGAAAAGAAAAGAATCCGAGCTCTAAGAATAGGAAAATCTTCTGAGGAGGAAGTTGAAAAGCCTGGAGAAGAGGATGCTCCTCCACCACCAAAGAAGACAAGAACAGCTAGAGCTTCAAAGAAGAAGAGCCAAGAAATGTCAAAGGATGAGCCTCCGATTGTTGATGTGGAAAGTTCAGGAGAAAAGACAAAGGTTTACTTGAGGAGGTCAAGGACTCCCTCTCCTAAGGAGCCGGTGCAAAAGATGGGTCTTCCTCCCAAGTCACCAGTTGTAGAACAACCTAAGGCTACTTCTCCTTCGCCAGGTGTACCTGAGCAAGAAACGGCCCATCAAGAGCAAGAAATTAGTGGAGAGGCAGAACCTTTCAAGGAAGGAGAGCTTTTTGGTGAGGCAGCGGAGCTTGAAGTTGAAAAGGAGGAAAAGCATACTTCTCCCTTGGTTCAGTATGAGGATTCTTCGGAGAATAGCAAAGGCCATGAATCACCTGAGAAGGAAGATATCCCAGTTAGAACCCATCGCCTATGCAAGAGGATGAACCTGAGTTAGGTGACCAAAGAGAGCAGTCTCCTGGGAAGGAACAGGATGAGAAGGAAGAAGAAAAAGCACCAGAACAACATGGTGAAGATGCAAAAACAGACGAAATCCCGGTGGACCCTGCTGTCCCGGATTGCCTTGAAAAGGAGATCACAAGGAAAAAATAGGTTGTTGTTGAAGACACTCCTTTAGATTGGGATGAGATGCTATCTAAAATCGGCAAAGGTAAGAAGAAGGCTGCTAAAGTGGTTTCAAGAATAGAAAGGGATGAGGTAAACAATAGAGTGATCCACATTGCCACCCCTGCTGTTGATAAAACTAGAGAAGAGGTCACTGGTGAAGATTACAATGTGCAGACCATTAACCTTGGACCAGCCTCTATGGAATAGGACATCGATGAATATGAAAGCTCCAGTGCAGTAATAATTGGGAGGTTACGGAAGGAAGCCCAGACCAAGCATGAGCTGAGAAAAGAAAATGAGAGACTTAGGAAATACTTGGAAGATGTGATGAAACCCCTGCAGTCTCTTCACCCATCTTCTTTTGCCACTCCTGGTTTCTTGCCCAAGGAAACCATCTCTGAAATTGTAAAGATGAAGGCTTCTGCTCAAACTACAATAGACTGGTTGAAGGATGTGCAAGTAAAAGGAGATAATGCCACCAAGGAGATCCTTTCAGTTGGAAAGGATGCAGTCAGAGCCAAGGAATTGCTAGAATACGTGCTATCTCAGGATAAGGAGGACATCGACCTTCTACTACAAAAATCCAAGGTCATCATGGAGCATGGTAAAGATCAATTGGCTGTGGGTGGGATTCTTCCTTCCTCTATATTAAATGAGCCTTGGGAATGGTTTGAGGCTTTGCAGATCCGGCATAAGGCCATGAGGAAGATTTAGAAGCAAAAGAAGCTGATAGATGGTGACTTGACTGGTGTCTATGAGGGGTGCATTGCATTTTTTGAGGTTATGACTGGCAGGAGAAAGATTGCCCCTAAGTACCTAAGTCTGGAACAACTAAAGGAATGGTGGCATGATGTTTATGCTCCAGATTCCAAGAATGCTATAACAGGACACCAGCTGGATGATGCAGCAACTTATTTGGCAGGAATGGATAAGTATCAATCTCACAAAGATGATTGGGATAAGACTGTTAAGCAGTCAAAGGAGGAGATTGGTTCTATTGAGTGCAGACTTAAGATCTTGCCCATGCCACCTGTCACCGTGCTAGATGGGGTGTTTTTGAAAGTTCAAGGATCGTTG